>JYFJ02005125.1:0-27062 GCA_000934665.2 Catajapyx aquilonaris
GATAATCTTAATGGAAACTTTTTATCACATCCTGTGTATAACCCCACCACTCCATTTTTTGGGGGTGTCCCAATATTTTCAGATCAGGGCAAGTAGTTCATGACTCAATATTCTTATGCACAAGATATATGACACTAGGGTTATTCACACGTGCCACAAAATCTTGATCTTCAACCATGATTCTGAGGGGCAAAATCAGGATCGTTTGGTGACTATTCACACGAGCCACGTACTTTTCGTGATTTTCGGTAGATGGCTCTGGAAACACGCCCTCCTGCCTGGCGAGAAAATGACTCTCGCTCTGGCTCACGGCCAAAGGGATGGGTGACTCTACAATAGGCCTGGTTCTAATAGCATGGAGGCATGCTATCTATGATATTGCACAGGTCCTGGCTGCCCACAGAGTGAGGGGGAAGACGGGGCCAAGCAGAGAGCCACCATGTTGCTTGGCTAAGAACCTGTCAGGAGGGGGGAGTGACGTCAGGATCGTGACTCAGAACCGGGCAGTTAACTTCTACAAGCTGGCTGCCCCAGTCAGCCTCGTAAACGCGTTCGGGTGAAGGAAGGGAACACCCTAATCACGATTTTCGGACGGAATAATCATGATCCATGTGGCACGTGTGAATGGCCCTACAGTCTCCTAGACAAGTGTCACCTTGAATAACAAATGACACAGCTAGAGCTGAGGTACAGTGGACCTAACTATGCAATTTCTAACTTTCAAAGGACCATAAGTGGCAATGAGAATGTGCAGGAATTAATTTAATTTTACTGATTTTTCATGCATTGAGCAGCATGCTGGTGAAGTGAGAGGTGATGGGGTTTTTGAAAATTACTATCTGGTGGATATAATGGCACACCAGTATGGAGCAGGGTTTTGCCTACATTTTTCTTACAAATACGTCAAGTAAAAATTACATTTTCTTCTGAGAAGGGGCAAAATCAGAGGAATAGAGCCTTGTCCAAAAGTCAAAGGCCATTTGGAAGGCCTCTCATTTCCTGCAAATCACTTCAGAAAATAATAATAATAAAAAAACATCTTCATTTGATTCCTCACGTGGAAAATTGCGTTTAGTTCAAAAATTTTGAGAAAAATCAAGTAAAAAAAATTAATTAGGCACCGATGCGTAGTTGCAGCTAAGACTGCATTCCAAGACTGATTCACTCTCCAGAGGGTTCTTGCTTTCCGCAGGGGAGAGCTTGTCAGTAGTGATTCACGAACAGTTATTCTAAAATAAAGCCATCCCTCCCGCGACTTCAAAACATAAAGAAATAACTCGGGCCAAGGTGGTCTAGTGGCTATACTATTGGCCAGCCAAGCGGGAGGTCCGGGGTTCAAATCTCATCCCTGTCACCTTCGCTTGGTCAGGTCTCTTTCCTCTTTTCACCTGACATGTCCGGGCACTCCCTTCTCTGCCCAGGGTCAAGAAAAAAGGTCTGGTATTTACAAGGGTCAGAAATGACTAGAAACTATTTCAGAGTGCCCTCCCTTGGGAACCTCCCCCCCACCCTCTCCTAAAGGGCCCCTGGGCTATCATGGGGTATTACAATATACAGGGTGTTTCCGAGCTATCTTTCGAAACTCCTAGGGGTAATAGAGGGGACCAAGACAAACATATTTCATATAGGAACCTGTGTCTGGAAACGCCATCTAGAGAGGGTTCATAGACGAGGAACAGGTGCGCTCAGACGCATCACGCAGAAGGCGCTAGGCGAGCGGACTGTTTCGTTGATAGATGGCGCTCGGATAGTAAACACCAATCCGATGTGCCATAACCTGGCAACAGCAGAGCCATCTACCAACTAAAGTCTGCCTCCCAGGAGACACGCGGAGAGTAAACGGTACTGTTGTTGCCAGGTTGTGGCATATCGCGTCGTTGTTTGCTTACAACAAAGCGATATGCCATAACCTGGCAACAACTGCGCATCATCTATCAACAAAACAGTCCGCTCGCCTAGCGCCTCCTGCGTGAAGAGTCTGAGCGCACCCGTTCTTGTCTATGAACCCCCTCCAGATGGCGTTTCGGGACACAGGTTCCTATGTCAAAAATACTCGTCTTGGCCCCCTCTATTACCCCTACAAGTTTGTCCCCCAATTTTCGGGATAGCAGGAGATAAAGGGTTAACTGCACCTATGACCACCAGGTAACTTGTGGTATTAAAATCCATATTCATTTGGCCCTAATGCACCAAATGCATTCACTAATCATGCCAACCACACCCATTATGCAAAGCATGCTTATGTGCAAAACTGAACATAAGGCCAAGAGGAGATGAAGACGTAAAGAGAGTGAAGCACAAATAGGTTTTGCAGGGGATTTAGCTTTCACCTGGTGGAGGGGGGCCACACCCACTCCGTCCAGATACACCAAGGCCACCCTGTGGCCTAGAAGAGATAGGCAGCCCAACACCAACTATACCAGATGATCGGACACCCCGGGGCGGCACTGGAGGAGGCACTCGAGGCCTCTGCGCCACCAGGTTGGGAGGACGACCTTTCAGCACAGCCGGGAAGACAGGGGCTTTCAAGGGAGGAGCAGGATTTGCTACAGGTTTGGCAGCTGGTGGAGATAATGGTGGTGGAGATGTAGGATCAGATGGAGGTGAAGGAGGTGGAGATTTAGAGGTAGGAGCAGCTGTGGGACTGCCTGCAATTGTGGGGAATGGGTCAGGATGACAAGAGGTTCAGAAAGATCGAGGTCATTCAAGAAATGAGGTGCAATTCATACCAGAATGCTGTATCCCATAAATGGTATAAAACAACGCACACGGGTTATTCTGAAAGTAAGTTTCACAAAGCGATTATTTCCTAAAGTATTTTACATATGTGGAAATATTTACTGTCAGCAGTTAGAGTACATTATTCTGCATGGGTGAGCCTCACATGGTCTCCGATGTGCAATACGCGCCATGTGCAGGAGTTAGCAGAAGCAAGCAACTTTTACGGGGAGCATACCAGCTCCATATGCGGCTGAGTCAAAAGAGGTTGAAGATGAAGCACAGGCAGTCATCGTCCAGACAACTACATTGACAATGACCCGCAGCTAATGGAATCGAGCAGCGGCCTGGAAGGACAATCGACAACTAAGGTGAACGTCGAACATGTGGATGCCACAATTTGTGCTGACGGACAGGTCACTGTCTGGTCACAGTTGTCTGGACAATGACATGGAACTAGCTGATACCCACCCACACTACAGCTTATGTCCATGTCTTTTCACTCGAGCACTCCTGGAGCAGGCACACTCCCCGTAAGTCGCTTGCTTCCACTTATTCCTGCGCATGTATGTGGTGCACGTGGGAGACCATGTGAGGCTCACACATACAGAATAATGTCTCCAACTGCTGACAGTAAAAATTTCCCCATATGTACAATACTTATGGAAATAATCACTACGCAAAACTTATTTTCGGAACAACCCTCATATGACATGTTTCTGGAAAGTACATGATACAGTGCTGGACAAATTAGCCGTCGCTGAATGTTTTTTTCCGGTGGCGGCCGCGTTACCTGGCAACCCTGTCCGGCGGGCCAATTCAAACATCAGCCCATGGAGAGCGCTTCTATTGTTGCCACTGTTTACAAATCGAGGGAGTGACGCGGACAACCCAGCGACGGGTCTCTTCTGCCTGCTTACACAGTATCTGCAGGGATATGCAGGAGAAAACGGGGAAAATAATGATGTTAGAAGCAATGTCATTTTGGGGTCACTCACTCGATTTGTAAACAGTGGCAACAATGGAAGCGCTCTCTATGGCTGATGTTTGAATTGGCCCGCTGGACAGGGTTGCCAGGTAACGCCGCCGCCGCCGAAAAAAAAAAAAAAAACATTAAGCGATGGCTAATATGTCCAGCACTGTACTTTCTGCTTGTGCATTTATCATTGGTACTGCACATGTAGAAGGAATTCCAAGGCATGACTTTTGTCACAACCTTGCTTGATTTTCATCAAAATCTGTATTTTGAAGCACCCATGTGTTGCGAGTTTGTTTGTCCCTACCATGTGATGTTGTGTAGTACAGTGTGCAACAATACGCATTTTCATGCATTTTACACCATTAGACTTTGGGTTGAGGCTCATAACTCCCAGAAGAGTCATGTCAATCTAAAATGCAACAGCTCTTGAAATGGGGTTTACAATGTACAGTGCTGGACAAATTAGCCGTCGCTGAATGTTTTTTTTCGGCGGCGACGGCGGCGGTGTTACCTGGCAACCCCATCTGGCGGGCCAATTCAAACATCAGCCCATGGAGAGTGCTTCGATTGTTGCCACTGTTTACAAATCGAGTGAGTGACGCGGACGACCCAGCGACGGGTCTCTTCTGCCTGCTTATACAGTATCTGCAGGGATATGCAGGAGAAAAGGGGGAAAATAATGATGTTAGAAGCAATAAGTCATTTTGGGGTCACTCACTCGGTTTGTAAACAGTGGCAACAATGGAAGCGCTCTCCATGGGCTGATGTTTGAATTGGCCCGCCGGACAGAGTTGCCAGGTAACGCCGCCGCCACCGCCGCCGGAAAAAAACATTCAGCGACGGCTAATATGTCCAGCACTGTATGCAACAATAGTACAAGGGGCATTCATAAAGTACGTACCTTTGGGTTGAAGGAAAACGGAGAAATGGTTCAAATTGCACACATGTATTAGTCCTTCTCTCTATATGACGAACCCTGCAGAGCCCCACATTTTTCGCACCCATGCATTGAGTTTTGACCACTTCCACAAACTGGGAAAAATTCTCCAAAAATTCAGCTCTTTGCTAATTTTCGCGAATTTCCCTCTCCCCATGGTATTGCACAATATGGATGAAACTTGGCATGCAGCATTATGGCATAAATGTGCACAGTGTGATTTCCTTCAGCAAAATCCGAGATGGTCTCGCAACCTTTCAGCCCACTTGATTTGGAATGACCCCAATATGTTGAGGATTTTGGTTTTTTGACTGCCCCAAAGTCAAAGACAAACCTCAGGCAAAATGAATGGTCATTATGAGTTACGAGTGACCTAAGGAACATGAAAATGGCAATGAATTCCCACAGACTGGGTGTAATATGACTCAATAATAGTCAAGATAAGGTACAAATCATCATGATAGAAAGAGGTACTATATTGTCATACTACCAAAAGAAAAAGTCACACCTGCACATTGAAATAACGTCATTTGGGCCAGGTAACTTGAAGGGAAAAGAAAGACCTTATCACTTGTGCAGGTAATACACTTTCAGTAGGATGGCAGCATAGTACAGTGCTGGCCATATATCGAGGCAACCACCAGCGACATTTTTCCGAAGTGGCAGAAGAAGGAATCTTGCTCGCCCGGCTTGTAGCATGCTTATCTTCGATTCCTTCTTCTGCCGCTTCGGAAAAATGTGGCTGGCGGTTGCCTCGATATATGGCCAGCACTGTACTGAGTACAAGGCAAAGAAAATTTGGGAGCAACAATGTGCTACAGAAGTCCTTCCATACTATGAAAACATCATTGATGTGTATTAGTGTTCCCTAACACTAATACACATCAATGATGTTTTCCTCTAATTAAAGAATTTTTTTCTTGTGCTTTTGCATCTGGTTAGTGCTCTTCTACCACATTCCACTTACAAGATACGAACAGTAGTTGAATGTGTTTCCAAGGCTTTGGAAACTTAATATAACACGGTTTTAAGCAATTTTGTGCACATATAATCATTTCGTCTTGTGGAATGAAACTTAATGTCGCCAGGTACAGTGGTGGATATTAATAGAGAAGCACAAGTATTGCCGCCTGGCAGAGCTCTGCCACGTGGCAATACTTGTGCGTCTCCATTAATTTCCACCAATGTAAAATGCATTCAAAAATATGAAGTATTTTAATTATTCAAATCACTCCTTTGGAATGAGATACTTTGTAAATGAGACACAATGACTATTATTTTCCTTTGGACTTACATAGAATACTTATGTTCACTTATGTAAAAATTCCTTGACTTCTGTGGCAACTCCCTCAAGAATTCAGCCTCTCTTCATTGAACGACCTCTTAAGACACTTATGCATACAACACCAATTACAATTGTACTACACTGAAACCAAGCCTCGTTAATTTATTACAACCGGGTAAATTACCTATTATTGTTATCACCACCTGGCGCATGTGAAGAAAGACAGTATGAAGCAAGGAGCACATTATAGGAAGCAGAAGTTTTCTGCACAATTATGATACTTACACCCATAGATTCATACACCCACACATGCACACTGACACACCCATTGTTACAAAAAGTACCTGTGGCAGCAGCAGGTGGAAGAGAGACAGTTCCTTCAGATTCTATTCGGTCACCATCTGAATGAGTGGGCTGCTTTGTCCGGACGACCGACTTCCGTTTGGATGGCGAATGCTTCAGGGCTAGAGAAGAAGAAAAGTAAGAACATGTTTATGATCTGGCTGAGAGTGGTGGCTCTAATACATCAATTTTTAGAAAGCCCTGTGTGAGACACAAAAAAAGCACTTCTATGTAATGAAAAATAATTCTAAATGCATACTTAGATCATCAAACGAGTAGAAACTGTATTCACTGACCAAAAGTCTCCTCTTAGGTCAATGTTAATACATCTGGTGACAGATGTGTGCTACAATATTGTTCATAAATGTGAGTATCTAGACAGAGTGTTCCAAAAGCAAAAATGAAGACGTGGGCAAGATGCATACTTTCACAAAGTCAGTGTAAAGAGGTAAAAATAATGCTGATAGGTGGCACAGTGCATGAGATTAAGGATTGAGTTTGTGCCCTCCAACAGAGAACTGCACGTGTGATTTGGCAGTCCGTAACCAGCATTCAAGAGAGGTCCAAGACACAGCAATGTTTGGTCACCTACTTCCAGAAATGCTTGCTAGTAGAAAGCAACAATGGCCCATATACACAGCTGCTTCTCTCTCCTTGAAAATCTGTACGCACTTGGTAGAACACATGTTGCCAAGACAAATAGCATGCAATAATTATTCGAACAATCATGCAGTTGCACTCAAGTCTCACACTCTTATATGTAGCATGCACTGAAGCAGTCCAAAGAGAAAGGAAGAGCAACACTGAAAGGGCCAAAGCAAAATTCTCCATACCCATACCTATGTAGCTGGATACCAGGGTGCGAAATTTGCGATGGTTGCCCTTGATTTCAGGCAGATCCACTATTTTTATGGGGGAGGGGCACAGAGAAAAGAGAGAGACAGAGCAGTACAATGGAAGATTCTGTTAGTTATTGCTATCCTTTTTCCTACTGTTGCCTGGCTTTTCCTTGCAAGGAAGGCAAGGGACAAAAAGGCGACCCCCAACAGGCAGAAGGACAGAAGCAATACAGTGGAATGACCAGCCGTACGACATTAATCCATATTTAACTCCATGAAAACCACATAGAAACAATTAAGGCATTACTAATATCACATTGGACTTGAATTTGCTCTGCAGTGATTAACCAGCCCAGTTGCATAGAAAACTACAGTCCAAAAGTCCATTGAGGTTATTGGTCAGATATTTGCCCAAATAAGCTGAGTTACAAAAACCTGCATGCACACAAAGTTACTGCAATCATCTCGTACGATAACAGATGCAAAAGGGAGCTAGAAAATTGTCATCTGGAAAACTTTGTACACGTTTTCATGTCACAAATCACCCCCACTATCTTTCCACGAGCATCTTACGTCAATTTTGAAATCTGAAGGAGAAAAATGGCATACCATAATATCTTTAAATTTAATTTCACTTCACTTCCCTTCCTGCCAAATGATGAGTCCAGTTTCAAAATTGATACCTACTACTACAAAACAGGTTGATCCCATTTAATCCAAACACTAATGTAACTAGATAATGTATGTTGTATGGCCTTGTTGCCATGAGTTGGTCAGAAATGCTTCAGCTCTTGGGCCTTTGCACTATAATCATATGCATTCAAGTTTATATTTCAGAGAGTGTGCATATGTGTGTTTACAAATCCAAGCCAAGCATGTGACACATATTGAAACTGAACTCTTCAAATACTGTAAACATGTGAATATACAGGGGTTGGACAAAATAATAGGGCCCCCTGCAAAAAGCGGTTGAAAGAGTCTGTTTCATTCGAAAACCAGATAAGTTGCAAATGTGCCTTTTACTGGGCTTTGAAGCTCTGTCAATGTATACAGGGTGTTCATGAAAAACACAGACAAACTGATAACCAGTGGCCAATGGTAACGTGAGGGTCATTTTATGTAGAGGAGTCATTATGTCTACACCGCCTCATTACTGAGATAATTGACTCGTTGCTGATTAGCGATTTTTGCCTAATCGCTCCTTCTGACTTTTAAATAGAATTTACAGGTGTAACTAGCCATAGAGGCCTTACCACCTGTGGGCAACAAACCAACAAAGTCCGGCCCCCAGACCTTCCAGACCCTTCTGACTGGGGAAGGGTTCGTTGCGTGGCCTAACTTCCAGCATATTTTATACTACCTGTTTGAAGGCAATTTGCGCGGTAATGAGGCGGCCCAGGAATAATCACTCATCTACATAATGTGATCGTCTGGTCCCTAGGTCGGGGGTGATATAGGTGTGTAGGTGTTTTTCATGAACACCCTGTATATGTCGAGGTACAGTATGCAGATGATGAAAAAATCACGAGGGGGGAGAGATACACAAGACGAATGACACCCCTAGGCCCCATTTTTGACCAAAGCGTCCCACCCTTTTCATTTGAAAACTAAAACAGTTACATATATAAACTTTACTGGGGTTTGAAGCTCTATTGATGTCACAATGTGGTATACAAATGGCTCAAAAATCAATTACTCTTGCCAACCCACTGTATACTCATCCTATTCTTTAAATCAGTGCCGGGGAGGGGGCTGGCCATTTCTCTCTTTTTTCCCCCCTGCCCCCGCACGTGATTATTGGTCCATCTGTATACCACACAAAGTGACATCGATCGAGCTTCAAAACCCAGTAAAGTTCATATCTGTAACTGTTTTCATTTTCAAATGAAAAGGGTGGGACACTTTGGTCAAAAATGGGGCATTTGGGGAGGGGGGGTCTTTTGTTTCTCTCCCCCTCTTGTGACTTTTTCATCATCTGCATGCCTCAACAAATGTACATCGACAGAGCGTCAAAACCCAGTAAAAGTCATCTTCATAACTCTTACAGTTTTCAAATAAAACAGACGCAAAGTTTTAACCGCTTTTTGCAGGGGGCCCTATTGCAACCTGCAAGCAGTATCACAGTATCTTAGGTATTAAAAGTATACTAAGGACTGATTGTGTGATCAATAGTAAATCCATAACAATTTGATCTCAATCTACTGTCTGATCTACTAAGGACCAGGGGCACCAAACTCAGTAAAACTAATCTGGCCAGATTGCACGTGTTATTAACTGTAAACAGTTCATAACAAGTGCATTCTGGCCAATAATTAAGAACAAATGCAATCAGGACGCTATGTTTTACAAAGTTCAGTGCTCCTGGCTCTGTGTCAAGTAGATTCACAGTTAGTTTTTGTACACCTTCGAAGCACCAGTGTGACTGTCCAGAACAGTGGTTTTGGACTCTGATGCAAGTTAGCACAGTGTATGATGTGCCTGCATCTGGCCTTTTGGAATTAATTTAAGAAACTTTTTTGGAAAAAAGGACTACATTTTAAAATTTGAAGGACTGCAAATTGGCAGCATGTCAGTAACAACTTGGCTCATCACTGCATATGTGCCGCATTCATGTGTAAATCTTGGAGGCACAAGCAATACTGCAAAAGTTGAACATTCATGCACCACTCTGGTCGTCCTCTCACCTTCAAGTCAGACTCTGATGTCACAAACATGCATGGCATGTGCAAGTATATGAGGTGAGTGCTTCTTTCAGACTGATAATCAACAAGCAACAACTTGTTTTCTGTACAATGCATCAAAGTCTCGCATCTATAAGCTCCATCTGATAATGCCAGATTTCATAGATCGCCAGATTTATTATTGATCATGGAACCAGCTGTAAGTCACCAAAAATGCTCTTAATATCAACGCCTACAAATACTGCTCCATATAATAGGACTTTCTAGTGATATCAATAAAATTAATCTACCTGAGATAAATTCTGCCAATTGGATTCAATCAATATGTGTGTCTCATTCTGAGATCACCGCCAAAATATAAAGTATGCTTGTCTGTGTGTGCACAATGAATTTGAAGAAAAATTGGACTGCGATTATAAGAGTAAATAAGCAGCTTCCACGAAACGTGTTACCATTAAACAACTAAAAACATTTTCTTGCGGTAATGACACATTGGCATGCTAACACTCACCCTATACACACCTTGATCGTAGCATGTGGTGTATTTCATAAGCCAGAAAGGCAAGAACCAATTTTGCCTCAATGAATTCTTTGTAGTATTTTTTCCTTCCAAACCTCACAAGTGGACTGCAGTAAACAGTATGCCCATACCACAAAGATCTAATGCAAGCAGCATCAGTGGGCCTAGTAATTTTCACATGGGCCTTGTTGCAAGAAAAATTCGAAGCCAAGTTACCTTAAACAAACCTTTCTTGATTTCAATGGAGTTTAAATTAGAAGTAGTTCCAGTAAGGGGGCAATATCTTTCCCATTTGATGTTGGAGGTCTCAACTCACAGCTTTGCAACATGCAAACTGTTAAGATCAGTATGTTAATCAGCCAAGTTATTCACTTTGTTTTTCATAATTATGACAGAGACCATTTACAGATAATACCCCCAACCCCTGTTACTAGAGCAAGTTAAAGGAACACTTACGAGATGGTATCCTCTTGAAAACCGTCTTAGCCATAAATTCTTGAAAACGCAAGGCATAAAATCCTGGTCTATGAACAGATATGCTGTCTCCATCATGAATCATTGCTTTCCATGTGTGCTCTAGCTTCTTTTTCAAACGATAACTCTGCAGAATGTCAATTACGCCAAGAAAAAGGAGGAGTCGCTCGCCCTTTGCACTCCGAGCAGGAATCCCGCCCGCGCTGCAAGATCAATTCCTCTATTGAATAACCACCTGGTGACACAAAGAAAAGAGCTTACGGAACATCATCCTCTTCATCAATTGGCTCACTCTCAGCCTGGATGCTTTCAAGGGCCGTTGAATGGGCAACTAGCCGCTGCCTGTTGATGGAGCGACTTCTGTTTAGTCCAGTAGCACCCCCAGCTGAACCCTCTCCATATGCTGCCCCATCATCATCTACTTCCTCCTCCAGAACTCTTTCTGCCTTCTCTTTCCCTGCCAGATCAAGGTTGTAGATTCCTACTAAGAGACTGTAGTCCATAATCTTGAAGCTCTCCAAAACCTGTAAAGTGTTGAATGATTATACATAATGTAAAGCCAGACATGTACACTGTTCCAAGCTGCCTACCCTACAATCCCTTTGAATAGTCTTCACTAGTGCTTGGAATGTCTCAGGTTCCAGTAACAGCCCTTCTGGGTGGTGTTCCATGAAATCAAGATCCTTAAATGTTGGGGACTGCTTCTGACGTTCAGCTTTTGATGCTTTTCGTTTGTAAGTGGATCCCTTGAGGTCATACTTTTGATGCATACGTACAAACGAGGGGAGCAGGTTGTTCATAACAACCAGGCGCACATTTTTCGAGTTGCACTGGTAGCAGAACAGTCCAAAAAACTTTGGCAGCAGTGTGCGTGGATTTTGGTTAAGGTTCTAAAAGAAGCAAGGAAAGTTAGAGGTGCAGCTTACAGTGGCTCGTAGCTAAAGTTTGGCAGGTCAAAAAAGGTGCACACTGATGGTTCAGTGCCAGCACTGTGTACTTGCCATCATGTGCAACATAAACAGCAATATACAATAAGGTCAACTGCTGCAGTCCAATGCCATCAGAGAAGTGACAATCAAATTTAGCACACATTTCAGTTACAGTTTTCTTTTGTAGGATGGCAGTTTAATAAGTCCTATCCCTTTCAAATTTCATTTTGCACTAAAAGTTTTAATGAAGCAAAGCATTCTTACCATGTAATAGCCAGGCAGAAGTTTCTGTAAGAATTCCCCTTCTTTGTGCTGCACTGTCTTCACTATGAACTCATCGTCTTCTGTCACGTAAAAAATGCTACCACTCGCCCCAGGATTTGTCAGCTCTCGCATTCGTGTTGAGCACATTGAGATCTGAATTGGCCATTGAATCAGGTCATGGAGATATCACATGGCTTGGCTTTTCATACAGTAGCAGTAACAAGTACACAATGGTCACGCTTAAGGAATATGGCAATAATTACCAGGAAGTCGTCAGGCTGGATGCCGAAGAGGTCACGAAAGTAGCGAAAGGCAATCGGTGCATACGTTTTGAACCTGAAATCACTGCAAAAAGCAAGAGGTAACCCTGATAATGTTTGCATCACTATATAACAGTTCCAAAATAGTGCCATTATTCACTTTCTTAACAAGTGAGACCCTGTAACGTTATGCAAACCATGCAATGAAGTATTGATAATGATACTGGCATTTTTTTACATGAAAGCAAATGATACATGAAAGGCACTTTGCATCCCTTTAAATAGTTTAAATCTCTTTCAGGAGTCGTGCAACCACCTTCACTAAGGCCACCTTAAGTAATATTCATATTCAAAACCTGAAGTGATGTGCTGGTGTGCAATTGGATCCTCCAGATGGAAAGTTGGTTGTTTCAACTGTTAAGAAATCCTGCATCAGCAAGTCCCTCTCAGGTTTAGATGCTAATCCACCAACAGCATTTTGAATACCCAGTTGAATTGAGCCCATAATCTGAGATGACTGGATCTGTAATCGAAGAAAGCACAATTACTGTCATGTGAAGAGAAGAAAATCATCACCATTATAACCAAATCAAAGCAATGGTCCAAGTTTCCATACACAGGAAATTGCATTGTGGTTTTCCCTAAGGACTCGTACGTCCCACATTAAACAAATGTCCAAATTCGAAATGTGCAGATTTTTTCTTCTGGTTCATTGCAAAATGGTCCACAAGTCCCGCTTCCCGTACCCTCACTGACTCAGGAAGTCCCAACACCAAACAGTACCCATTATGATCAGGAAAGGGTCATCATATGAATGAAAGGAAACTTTTAAAATAGTTATATTAGACACACATTTATGCTTGATTATGGTGATAAATTTTACACAGTGAAACCTGTTCATAATGAACCCTTAGCACAATTTTAAAAAACCTGTCCATTGCTGGATTTTTTCTGGGAACGAGCACATTCGTAGGACATAAATCCCACATCTAATATAGCAGAAACTTGCCAATTTCAGAAAATTTTTAACCCTTAATTGGTATCGTGGGGTCCTTTTTGGACCCCAGGGTATACTTATGTCACCACCTTGAAGCAGGTTTTTGTCAAAATGAAAATTCCCACACCTATATTCCTGAAATATACTCTTTCGCACCTGAAAAAAATTTATGAGCAACGAAAAAAAATTCTAAAGGGAGTTAACGTCATTTAAACGCTCACTAGTCGTCTTGGGGTCCAAAAAGGACCCCACGTTACCAGTTAGCGACCAGTTTTTTCCGACCCTAAAAAATAGACACGGCAAATTCATGATGTAGCAAGCATAAAAATCGCAGAGGTGTAAAAAAAATTATCCATGTATAGTATTGTAAGGAGACTACCATTACAGCTGCTGGGTCACTTATGTGAGATACGGGTAAACAGTAAACACCGCCTCATCAGTCAACCAAGGGTCAGAGGAGGTCAATTTTTTTTCTATCTGCCACTTATAGTCCCGGCCGAATTTAGGAAGCATTTATATTTTGATTTTTTTGTTAATGTAAGTTTCTAATCGAAAAAACGACGTGGGGTCCAAAAAGGACCCCACGATACCAGTTAAGCATGGCTAAATGAGGATGCCAGTTAAGGGTTAAGGCCCCACGTGATTCTGTTATACACAGGTTTCTCTGTAGTTAAATAGTAATACCATCAAATTGATTGATTGCATTAGAGCAAAAAAAAGGGGGGGGGGGGGNGGGGAGGGAGAGGGGGAGAAGAGAACAGTGAGGAAGAAGGTTGTTGATTACAGTAAAACTTCTATAAGTCGAATCTCCATGGGACAGGAAAAAACTTCAAGTTACAGAAGATTCGAGTTAGAGAAGTTTGGAATTTTTTAAGCACGTAACTCTATAAGGAACCCTACCTTTATATCCAGCGATGAAAGGGGTTCAAAACTTAAAAATAACTGTCACTATCACACTTACAATGTTCCTAGTTGTTTTGTTGTAAAAGAAATCTCTGTCATGGACATTTGCCTACTCTTAGATTTCAAGGATTCAATTGTCACAATCGATTCAACCGCTTCCTTCGGTACTTCTGGTAGACGGAGATCAGGAAATTGAGCGTTTCTGTACATGTGGCCTACTCTCGACCCTTCAGCTGGGAAATAAGAGAAATTTCCGTACTCGCTAACATGAACTTCGACTTAGGGATACTGAAAATGCATTGATATCCCATCGTAAGGCCCTGCCTGCACTTCGAGTTATGGAGAACTTCGAGTTATGGAGAACTTCGAGTTATAGAAATTCGAGGTAGGGAAGTTTATTCTTATTATTTTACATTGTGACCAACCAAGTTCATCATTTTCTTTGACTTATAGAGAACTTCGACTAAGGGAAGTTCGACTTATAGAAGTTTTACTGTACGTATGTTAATTCATTTTGGATTCTGTTCGAAAACGTCAAGCCTGTTGTAGGCTTAGGTGATCCAGATCACAAGTTCTAATGGAGACATGGTATAAGAGTCATGCCAACTTTATATTATGGTTCATACTGATTCTGACAAAATTTTAAGGTCAACTCCTGGGCACCAAAGGAACCCTTTTGTTTACGCTTGTCATTTGGTCACTGCAGCCTTATTACTGTGCTAACGGGCTTCATTCACAAGTACAAAATATCCTGACAGGAATGTGTCCCTCCATGCAACTTGAATTTAAACTGTGGTCTCATTACTTGTAGCAGCCAGTCACGAAGGCAACATATGTGATGTAGACTGTATCCATAGCATAGGGAATGGAATGATACATTATTGATTAATCTATGTCAATGGCATATTTGGCAAACACTTGAAAAGCCATTTTTAAAATCAGCTCTCACCTATGTAATAAAATTTTCTGGAGCAATAGAATGTTTCAAGTTCAAAAGTTCTCTGTGAAAGCCACAAATTTTCCGGTTTTTTGATTTTTGGTATTTCCAAAACAGCACATGACAATTTTTGCCACCAATTATCACATTTAGCAACAGCCTGTCTGGTATTGTTTTGCTTATAAATGGATTGCTGTGACTCAGCACAGGACTATATGTAGTTATTAGCATCACATTTGTTACTGAAGAAGCAAGGTGGCATCTTAGGCGGTTTTTGGTTTAATGAATGTTCCAGGCCACTTATTACTTCAATTTCATGCCATGAAATGTAACGAATGTATGGGATGATTAAGGATATGAATTCATTACCTAATAGTGCAAATAGCGACATTCCAAGTAGAGACAGTCACCTAACATAGATCAATACCTACTCTCAAGTTAAGGCTACTTCTGTTTGACAGGGATTCTCGCTTTATATTCTTATATGTGGGTTGATTCATAAGTCATGAGGCCTATTTTTTTATTCAAAAATGGTAGCACATACAGAGATGACCTTTGCTGAGTTTTGAAGATCCGGCGATTACAATTTTATCTGGCATATAGATGTGTGTGTGGGGGGGAGAGAGGGGGAGAGAGAACAAAAGGGGAATGTGACCCTCCCCACACCATCGCCCTAAGATGGCCCGAGCCTGATGCGCTTGGAGCTGTTGGACGCTGCATGCTGGACACTCAGAGATGGACAACATAGGAGCTTGCTTTCAAGTGTGGGACAAGTCAGAGCACTATGCTTAGCACTCTTGAAAGACTGAAAAGTCTCGGAAAATTGGCATCGTCACTGGTTCCACGCCATCTCTTTGAAGTGCAAAAGTACCGCCATTTTGCCCTCGCTTGGAACTCGATCACATTGAGGGCGATGGTTTTTTTTAACTGTTTGTGTCGATGGATGACACCATGGCTCCGGTCATAGTGCTCTGACTTGTCCCACATTCGAAAGCAAGCTCCTGTGTTGTCCATCTCCTAGTGCCCATCATGCAGCATCCAACAGCTCCGAGCACATCAGGCTTGGGCCGTCTTAGGGAGATGGTGCGGTGGGAGGGTCACATTCCCCTTTTGTTTCCCCACCACCCTCGCAATATGGGCGACATCTATATGCCAGATTAAATTGTAATTGCCTATCTTCAAAACTCAGCAGAGGTCTTCTCTGTATGTGCTACCATTTTTGAATTTAAAAATATGCGCAATGACTTATGAATCAACCCTCGTACTATTAAGCTGTCATGTCCCCAACAACAATGCATGTTGATTGACAAAAAACTTTTCAACCTACCAAATTCAAGAGCAAATTTCTCAGTTAGTGGATTAGAGTTGACTTGCCCATTACCTGGCAAAAAAACAATCCTAACTCCATGTTTTCATCTGAGCATTCCCTGTCACTGACGCAGAAGCAGTTAAATTACACTACGTGACAAACTACATGAAGAAACATTGCTGCCAGCATCTGTTAATGCCATGTTTTTGGAGTCATTCAGTACCCATTTGGTAGTACTGTTAGGAATAACCCAGACTGTTACCTTTTTGTACGTAATCTCTCCTCCTTCAGTGACACGCCGATGGCCAATCTTCCGATCACGATCTGATTTGTGTCGCCTGATGGTATGTGCTGCAATTCCACTAACAGCCAATGCGCTTGTTCCTGCACTGCTGACAGCACCGGCTGACCCAGCCACCGGTGTTCGGGGGCCGGCACTGTTGATGGATTGGGCAGCAGCCACCTGAAACAACCATGTAATTACTGCATGTCCTCAGGAGGAAAATATTATCAATCTTAAAACATGCACTTACATCCAGTGGAGGTGGCTTGGTGAAAACTCTTGAACTCTCTGAAAAAATATTGTTTATGGATATTATTACTAATTTCAGGATGGAAAAATCACAATGTACTCTCTAATGAATGATGAAAATTAGGCAGTGAAGCATACATACTATTGCTCTGTTGACCAGAAAACCCTTGTTCACCCCTGCAAGGATTTCACGCCAAGAATATGAGGGTTAAACTCTTGACCTCTACCAACAATGATTCCACATGGGCCTGTTCTGAGTCTATTCTTATGTCTAAGTTTTAAAATTAATTTTAATTCAAGGGCGACATGGTGGCGGAGTGATTAACGCCACAGCCTTCCACCTGTAAGGTCCCGAGTTCGATCCCTGGGTCGGACGGAGGATATTTATGTGGATAGAGTTTCGATGGGTTCTCTCCGTGTTCGCGTGGGTGTACTCGGGGTTCTCCCGTTTCCTCCCGCAATCAAAATCCATCCCAGGGCAGGCAATGATCAAAGCCGGTTATTCAAAAGATGATCCCCTATCAACCCAAGGAGGCCTATCACGGGGTATCCATTATTATTCAAGCCTGAAAGAATGTGTTCTCTTCAACTTAATATCAATAACAATAAATTTTCTCACCCTAAATGGAAATATTTGAGAGAAACTGCTTCATAAGGAGCTTAGTGCCAAATAATTGTGGTCATTATAAACACCCTGTACATCACAAGAAAAAACTTCCATGGGTACAATGCAGTTTTTTCCAATAGTGTACAACTTGATAACTCAGGCTCCAGTACTTGAGTGTCTGTTTGCCACATTTCAACAATACTCTCATGTCAGACATGGCAGGTGTAGCTGTGGTGATATTTTAAGTATGTTTTGCCACTAGTACTTGTGTGCTTTGTCACTACTAAAATGATATACACACACCTCCTCAGAAATACCTCTGATTAAAATGCTGCTATACCAGTAGATCTACTGCCACTTTCAGGAACTTACAAGAGAACGGTCAAGGTTGGTCCCCTCCGATTTGGTTGAAACTTGCTTGAGGGGTCATTCATGTACGATAGACACAGTGGTGAAAGTTTTAGCTGACACTGTTGAGCCATTTCCGAGATATGAGCGACAGAAACATCTGAATTTTGGGCCCACGCATAGAGGTTGGGCGAGAAGGGACGAGTGCAAGGAAGAGCTGATGGTAGTCAAGTGGATAAAGTGTTGGACTTGTAATTTTGCCGGGAGCACCAGCTCCAAATCCCTTCTACCTTGATTCCCCCCGCCCCCTATACCCCCTTTTTCCGATGCCATACACCATCCCCCAACATTTTGGTTTTCCATTATTTCTTTGCTCCGGTATTTATTATGACACCCTCGCATGGTGTATGGGATCAAAAAAAAGGGTGTAAATGGGGTGCCAGGCAGGGGGAATCAAGGTAGAAGGGATTTGGAGCTGGCAGAGCGGCTCCTGGCAAAATCACAAGTCCTGCAAATCCACTTGACTACCATCAGCTCTTCCTTGCACTCGTCCCTTCTCACCTGACCTCTATGCGCAGGGCCAAAATTAGGCTGTTTCTGTCGCTCATATCTTGGAAACAGCTGGACAGTGTCAGCTAAAACTTTCACCACTGTGTCTATCGCACATGAATGACACCTCAAGCAAGTTTCAACTAAATCGGAGGGGACCGACCTTGACCGTTCCCTTGTTAGTACAACAACCTTAAAGACTGTCAACATATCATACTACTAATCAGCTACATCTGTTTGTCTGTTTGTCCAGGGTGAGTCATCATCGCAACTCAGCTGCCCACACCCTGTCCATGTAGTAACACTACCCCTCTCTAGGTGGCGCTTCCTCCGTCTCACCACACATGGCGGTATGTTTGCTGGGTCACAACTCCACCACCATTGAGAGTGGACACCTCGCACTGTCAGGGTTGTACTTAAATATGAATTTTTAGACACCTGCCATTTCATTTCATATGCCGGCTCATAAAATCACAGATTTCAGAGTGTGGCAAAGCCATGCAAGTTCCACATCCATTCGTTTCGCTAATTCTGTGGACTACGACCATTAAGAGCCCATCCCTATTGCCTGTGGATCTGTGGATCATAAAAAACGCTGTCTTCATGGAAGATGTTTGATTGTTTCATATTTTATGTGACACACATGCCCAATTTTGGCAACACATTCACTAGTTACTACATATTTGAAGGTTAGAAAATGTAGGTCAATAGTGTTTAAAACCAATGCTTTTTTGCAACTGTACTTTTAGGACAGGCCCCTTTAATTGTTGGCCAGTATTACAGGGTGATCGAAAAAGAATGCGCAGGTTTTAAAACTCTACAGGGTGTATCTGAACTCAGTGCCCTGACGTATATGACTGCCTTCCTAGCCACCAGAGGATCGATTTAAGTATATGAGTCATTATGTTTGGCCGCCGCATTACTGAGATAATTGGCCGCAAACATGTAGTACAAAATATCCTGTCGGTTAGGCCACCCATCGAACCCTCCCCCAGTCAGATGGCTCTGGAAGGTCTGGGGGCCGGACTTTGTTGGTTTGTTGCCCACAGGTGGTAAGGCCTCTTTGGCTAGTTACACCAGAAAATTCGATTTAAAAGTCAGAAGGAGCGATTAGGCAAAAATCGCTAAAGAGTGTATCTCAGTAATGAGGCTGCCCAGACATAATGACTCCTCTACATAAGTTGATCCTCTGGTGGCTAGGAAGGCAGTCATATACGTTGGGGCACTGTAAATCGGGGCCCCCTGTTGCCTGAGAGACAAATCTCTGGAAGAGCGAATGTTGCGCGGATCTTGGCAGCTATCCGGCCAATCAAAGATGGGCCCCTATCATCGCGGATCCGCCCTCCTCGTCGTAGTAGTAGAAATAACAGCTACTTTGCAATAACTGTTAAGTAACAGTTACTGAAAATAATTGCAACTCAGCAGCAGCTATAGATATTCGGCTATATTCGAGCACTGAAAATTTTGAAACAAGTGGGAAGTAATGGGAGAGACTAAGGCCCCTAGTCTGGTGACCCAGGGTAAGCTTGCCCGCGGGCAATCACCATGGCAGCATATGTAAAAGGATTGCAGTAAACAACAAGTTACCCTAGGGGGCAAGCTACCCCAGGTCACCAGACTATATACCTATACCTAAATGAGGCAGGGGTAGGGGCACGCTGTAGTGTACCAGCATCACGACCAACATAGTAAAATAACGTTATAGCGGAAACGCATTAGCTGCTACTGAGTCGCAAATAACACACTTGCTCTAGCTGCAACGGAGATGCAGCTATTTCACCTGTTATTGCAGAGTAGCTGTTATTTCCACTGCTCCGACGAGGGACCTTTTTCCTGAGCTGGTCCTGAGAGTTGCCCTTGTTCGCATGCATTTCAAGTAACGGCTATTTCCAACAACGGCTATTTTCTGTACCGGCTATTTCACGTAACAGTTATTTCAAGTAACTCTTAATCACAAAAAATAGTACCCAACAGGTTAAACTTCTCAGCAAGTAAAAATACAGTGTGTCATTGAATCGACCAGTCAGACCTGTACCCATCGCTGAATTGTCACCATAGGATCATGTTATGTAGAGGAGTCATTATGACTGGGCAGCCTCATTACTGAGATAATTGCCTTCAAACAACAAGTACAAAGTACCCTGGGAGGTATGGAAACCTGGGAGGTATGGAAACCTTCAGCCCCAAAATCGCATCACCGGTCAAAAAAGCAGCTTTTCCATTTGTACTAGCATGTCGCATGGCGCACACTGACACGCAATAGGGAGGGCCGGAGGCTGCCCTGATGACCGACCCAGGGTGACCAGGCCCAATTGCTAAATTTCAAATTATCAATTACCTCAGTAATGAGGCTTCCCAGACAATAATGACTCCTCTACATAACATGATCCTCTGGTGACAGTTCAGCCATGGGTCCAGGTCTGACCGATCGATTCAATGACATCCTGTAGAGATGAAGCTGCTTCAGTAGCCACTTCTGAACAGGCAAGACTGTAGGTCACAATAAAGCATCTAAAAGAACAATGCAATACCTGCAGCTGAGGCACAAAATGCAGCATGTTCAATGGTAACAGCAACACATACCAATAAGTGTCAAGACCTCCAAAACTTCTTAGACACCATAATATGTACGCTACACTACGTTTTCGTCTTTATTGGTACCAAGAGTTATTAGCTCTTGCTGGTACACATCAACTCCCTAATAGATGCAGGAATATTGCACCAGTGTGTAGCTGTCTAGTCCAGGGTTGTAAAAAAAACAGGAAATTTTGACTGCTGGGGGGGGGGGGGGGGNGGGGTTCCCCCGCTTTTTGGGAAAATTTGGTTTTTCTCTTAACATATTTACTTTCTGCACAATTTTTGGGGCTTTTTATCCACACTATCAAGTTCTTATTATATCCCACTGTTCAGAAAAGTCAAATAATAATAATAATTGATAATGTGATAATCATTATCAATATTAATACCGGTACCAGAAATAAAGGCTAGGCTACAGTTTATCCGCACTTGAACAACGTGGTCGGGGTTGGGCGGGCCTCCATTCGGTTGGCAATGGTGCGTAGCAAACAATTGGGTGCCTTGATACTGCAGCCAAATTCGAATGCCTTCACGGTTGCTATCGTGGAACGTGGTTGCTATGTCTTGGCAATAAACCACAGTAGCCTTTCTTGGTGGGTCGCACGTCTTGACAGAGTCTGTTCGATTAGGTCGCCAGGTCGTGATGGAGTGTGTTCATGACCAACTACTGACATGAACACCTGGAAATTTTTCTCGATGTGCCAAGGAGGCATGAAGGGCTTATGTCAAGTATTCGGTCCGTTCGCTGAATCAATTATTAGGAAACAGTACCTTCAGGAGATTTTGAGGTGATTAGAGGATGGAATAGCCCTTTGTGTTGGTGATGCTGTATGGCTTTTTGTTACCATAACAGTAGGCTGCTTTCCATCGCTGTGGCCCTGCCAGGCAAGGTACATCGCCCGTGAGTGATATTTTTCGTTTTTGCGGAGCTGGGCGCTTATTGTGGGTTTGTATACACCAACAATGCGGTCCTCATTGTGCCCCGCAGGCCAACAAACGTTACTGTGGCTGTGCCAAGCGCTAAGTTTACCTTCATAAAGTCCGTTAATCCAACGAACGACATGACGTCACGATCCGCCCACTTCCACCAGGCTCTCACCTCCAATCATGTCCACGACTCACTCTGCAGACATACTACTGCACATGCTCAGAAAACACGGCTGGTGTTACATCATGTCGTTCTTTGGGTTAACGAACTACAGTAACCCTCATGGCTTTCAAATTTGCCACCTCCTTCATTATGGTCCCAGCACTCATCTGATCGGTTCGTATGGCAGGGGTAAGAAGGCGCCGTTTGTTGTGCTCTCCCGGCAACCGATTGTTTGCGACACGTTGCCAACATGTTTCGAGCCCACCCCGTCGCCCCAATCCCACAGTGTCGCTAGGTGTGGATAAACTATAGACTTTCCGAAATAAATTGAAGAAAACCAACCATACTGCAGTTGATTCTGGCTTTCCAGGAATCAATCACTACATTAACAGCGTTTTCGGTGGAAATATTTTGTCAGTATGTAGGCCAAAAAGAGTCCATATTGCAGTGCTTTAGTAGAATCTTTTGAGATACTTTGATATTTTTCACTGGTTCAAAAGTCAATACTATATCATGTAGGGAGTTCAAAATAATGTAGCCTACCCTAAGTGTTTTATGAATAGTCCCTGCTCTTGGTTGATGCTATGTCACATATCAAAAAAATATCTTGAAATTTCATCCTTTTTGCTCTGCCTTAGTAGCATCATTGTTTTCATGCCAAATCATATTGCCACTTTCAAGGGCGACACGGTGCCCAAGGCTTCCACCTCTAAGGTCCCGAGTTCAATCCCCGGGTCGGACAGAGGATATTTATGTGAATAGAGTTTCGATGGGTTCTCTCCGTGTTTGCGTAGGTTTTCTCGGGGTTCTCCCATTTCCTCCCGCAATCAAAATCCATCACAGGGTAGGCAATGATTAAAGACGGTTATTCAAAAAATGATCCCCTATCAACCCAAGGAGGCCTATCACAGGGAATCCATTATTATTGTTGCTGTTGTTGTTGTTGTTGTTGTTGTTGTTATATTGCGACTTTCATCACCAAAAACCGGTTGGCTTTAGCAACTGGTTTGCATGCTGCTTGGTTCCCTTTCGTCAACATGCTTGTTGTTTTAGTCATCCAAAACATTATATCCATCCAGGTTATTGGCATTTTCCAGATATTTGTTTGATATGAAAATGCAGAAAAATCATGAAAAATGCAGCAAAATGCACGATTATTACAACTGGCAAATTACCAAACAGATTCTTTGGGAATCAGTTGATATAATTACACATAAAATAGTATATCGCACCCCGGCAATAACAGGGGCACAAGTCCAAAAAGTCAATTTCGCAGGAGAGCACTTTGAAAGTTGTATAGTGTTGGTATAGGGTTATCATAAATCAGGTATTGATGCAGCATTCGAATAATCAGAATTTTTAATTTTTAATTTTTAAAAATCAGAATATGCATTCTGAATGTGCACACGGTCATGGACCCTGCTCTAGTAATAAGTCAAAATCGTCATTGTTGGACTTGTGCCCCTGTTATTGCCGGGATGCGATATATTCAAGGTATAAAATACCAGAAAAACTCATGCATGGGATAATTATAGTACAACTAGTAATTACTAGAGTCCGGATTTTTAGGCAAATGCCTATTTAGTGCCTTAACAGTTGGGATGGTTTTGTGACGAGATCTATACATTTCATAAGTGCAGGATGTTGAAAATGTACATTTTATAGTGCTTAAAATTGCCTATTTCGTGGTTTTGGGAACTATTTTGCCTATTCTGGCTTTTCGCGCCTTTTCATTTCTATTTGGCCTTTTCTAGGATAGTTTTTGAACTTTTTGAAGCAATTTCACGACTTTTAGGGGCTATTCCGGACATATTTCTTCTGAGTCATGTTTTTTTTTTTTTGCGGAGCATTTTTGTGCTCCTGAATGGACCCAAATCGTTCAGTAGTAATATAACAAATCATGTATGCCAAATAATTTTCTTAATTTTCCTCGGATTGAAACCATCAGAGGAAAATTTAGAAAAACATTTGGCAACATATTGTGCAAGTGGACACTGGCTATAAGCAGTCAAGTCCAAAGCAAGTGATACTTGCTTGCACTTTGTAGGCTATCTTTTGCCTAAGTTTTGTGATTCACTGTCAGTTTATCATTGTTATTTGGTTTTTGCTCTGGTTTGTGACCTTATATTATACTTTAGACCTATAAAATTAATGTAGCTTTTTTATTATCTGTAACATTATCCTCCATACACCCGCAAAAGTAAAATTTTTGTGCCTATTTCAGGTGACATCACAAACCTTTGACGGCGCAGTACGCATTAACTATGCAACGGATCCAAAAACTAATTGCACATCCCTATATTAGTTTTACGAGTACTATCAGTCTACCTGGCGATTGTCCGCGAGTTTCCCTTCGCCCTGTATTACCTTCCATAATAATTGACCTTCATTGTGGTATATAATTTTGTACTCACATTGTAACCATTATGGATGTGAGAAGTGCACTAGCACAAATATCATGATATGCAGTGTTGCACTGGTTAGGTTTAAAATACATATAAATAGCTCATACACTACCGGTAATTCCCCCCCCNCCCCCCCCCAAACTGTAGCTACCATCAGTGTTGGTATTACAAGTACTTTGTCATCAACCGTTACAAGCCTATATGACAAGGTCATCAATAAATCCTACATTAGTTTGAGTCTTAATGCATGTTAAATACAATGCAAAGCAAAATTAGTAGTCCACTGCAGTACAGTAGAGCATTGATTATCCAAATACCGATCAACCTAAACATCGATTAACCGAAAGCGTTCGGGCAAATTCAAATTTGCGCGCCATGTTGTTCCGCTAGCGGCCGCTATCACTGTGGTGATGCAGTGCTTTCCCTGTCCCTGACAGCCGGCCTATGTGACCAACCTCGCAGCGTCAGTGGCGTGTGAGGCTTCGCTTGTGACAGATCGTGCTGTTTCTTTGTTTCATATTGCTCCTATGACACCGGTACAATTTTTTCCGTAAATGATCGGTTATCCGAAAAATCAGTTATCCGAATATCCCCAATTGTTTCGGATAATCGATGCTCTACTCTATACCAGGACTAACTTATGTGCAACCTATGTAGTTATTAACTGTTTCTGACAGGTATAATAATAAATGATACTATGCTATAAAGGAAGGGTTCAGTGATTTTGCATGTTGCGTTTCAAAGACCAAGGAAGACTCCCTGATTCCAAAAATGTGGTCAGTTTTCGAATCTGATGTTGCGTACGTGAATGCCCTTAGTTGAAAGTCGTAACCCTTTACGGTATTTTCGCGCCACTAGCGCCGCCTGTGGAGCTCCCAGTAACTTGGGAAGGCGAGATGCCTCAAGATGCCCAATGGAATTGCCTTAGCCGTGGAGCCAATTTTTGAATTAGGAAAGAGCTGGATATTGAACTAGAAAAGGAGAGGAAAGGTGGGAGAGGATATCGATAGTAGTGCTAGTGTTCTCCAGGTAAGTGGCAGACAAGTGTGGCTGCGTTTTGCACTTGTCCCATGTCTATTCTCGGGTAGTGGTTCAAGCACAATGCTCAAAGCCAGGAAGCAACCTGTGTGGCGATGCTGTGTGGTGTGTGGGCGAAAGGACAAGGATGACAAGGTGGATGTGACGTTCGTCTCCTTCCCCCGTGCCAAGGAAGACTTGATGCAACAGTGGAGGAGTGCCTTGGACTTGCCATCAGGTTATGTGCTCAAGGTTATGGATAGGGTCTGCAGCAATCACTTTGCTCGTGAGGATATGTTCCCCTTCATGGAAGACCACTTCACTCCCTAGCTCTTCCAGCTCTTCCTCCAACTCCCCCTTCTCATCTGAGCCAACGTCACAGGCAGCCAATATGTCGGCAAGGTATTCCGCGTCTCCCTCTGGATTATATTCCACGACAGTACCGTCTTGGTAGGGCTCGAATTGGTACGGAAGTATCCCGTAGGTATCACTTGGCCACGTGGTCTGGTCGCTCGTGCCTCTCTCTCCCCCTCTCACCTTCCATCTGCCCTCCCCACCTCATCCCTGCCTGCCTTCCCATAGCCCTTGGCACCTGTGGCAGGTCCCATTCAAGTCGAAAACCCAACCACCTGACTTGCATAAGGCTTGTCTCTAGAGGACGTCATCTTTATGCTGTCATCTTGTCTTCGACGCTTCCCTACTCACCACTACATGGAACGTGTGTTCGGCGCTGATTTTTAAAAAATTTGACTTTGACTTGAAATTTTATGCTTATGGTACATTTGCCAACAAAACGAACATGATATTTGAAATCAGGGAGTCTTGCTTGATTTTTGGAGCCGAACATGCAAAATCACTGAAGCCTTCCTTTAAAACATTCCATTGCACTAAGTCAGACCTGTACACACTCCAAAGTCGGACCCACACTTATCACAGAATATTATTACATAGGATGATAGTCTTCGTTAATATTTAGGCGATAAATGATGGCAGAAGTAGAAAAAATATATATCCTTGTCCCATTGACAATTTTTCTATTTACAATCTGACTCATCATCAGAACATCAAATCAACATTGTGAAATTTATCTTTTTACACTAAATTTCTAACGTTTTTAAACGTTCCCAATTATAGTTGTTTTAATAAATCACTCCATTGCATAACCTAAGCTTGTTTTCATTTTTCCCTGAGTAATTACTTATATTTGGGGCCCCAAATTAGGGAGAAAAGGGGGGGGGGGGGGGGGGGTAAANTGGACTTTTGAAGTATAATTTTTGACACTTTTTACTAGATTAAAATACAGGCCTACTCTTTATGTAGATTTTTAAATACAAGGGTTATGATATAGCTAGTACTTACAAGGGAAGTGTCTGTAGGGCCATCGGCCAATCGGCCCGAAAATGACACTAGGGGTAAATCGCAGGCCAGAAATTCATTGGTGAAAGTAAAAAGTCGCATTAGCCAATCGTTTTCGAGATATGGGCGACTATAGGTGCCCGGCAAACCTGCTCGGTGACAATGGGGCGCATTCGGCAGAAGAAATTATAAACAGTCTTCGTGGCT
>JYFJ02005126.1:0-27000 GCA_000934665.2 Catajapyx aquilonaris
CTAACAATAAAATAATATGAGACAGCAAAATAATAGTGAATTTGTGCTTTACCGTGTACGCTTGGGAATAATTTCCAATAACAATATCCAGGTACTTACTAAGAGACTCGTGAATATCACGTGGACTGATCCTACTGGCTGATTCGATCAACTTACGAGGCAATTATCCAGCCTGCCAGAAGATGCAATATTTTTTGTTTGCTGCCAACCAACCACATTGTGCAAAGCCTTACATAAAGCCATACTTGAAGCTATAAACTCTCCTGAGATCATCCTGGAAGCTGAGGACTCGTTGGACTGTCCCAGATCTATGCTCCAGTCAATAAGCTATACTCAAAAAGTACGAAGAGGATTGTTCTACTCTAATACGGCTGGTTTGGAAAAAAAAAACATTGCTATATTAAACTTGACACAAAGATTATATGTTAAGAAGAAACATTGATGTTACTCTTCGGTGCAGTGGGTACGGTACTGAGTGTTATGTACAACCCAGACACTCAAAAAAAAGTAAAATCCATAAAAATTCAACTTTCTTTCGGATTGGAATACGATTTAGGGCCTGTGAAGAGCAAATTTGAAGTTACCACAAAAGCATTCGTTTAAGCTTATAGAAAACAGTTCCCTAATAACGATAGCTTACACGGCATCACAATTCACAAGAGTCACGGCTCGAGCTTAGACACTGCCCTAATCGACATCGGCTCATCACTTTTCTGTTGCGCCCAAACCTACGTAGCCTTGGCTCGTGACTCGTGTCACAACAATTGACGGAATCCATAAAATCAACGTTGATCATACCCAGGTAAAAGCTAACACAATAGAAACTCCTTATACTGGGGGAGGTGTGGTGGCCGTGATGGTAACGTCACGGCTTGCTGAGTGAAAGGCCCCAGGTTCGATCCCCGCCTGGGGAACCTTCCTTTCACCTACGTCAGGAGGGTCTCTGACCTGCACCAAGGAGGTGTCTGGCAACCTAACCTCCCGGGGAACAGCACATGACCCATGTTGTAGACAATGCACATGCACCCCATGTTCCCTCCCCAAAAATCCCTACCCCTACCCTACATCCTTGACTCCTTGCACCGGTGACTGAAGAAAAAATGACAGAGAAAACTGATTGTGGTGTGCCACCCCCCAAATAGGCCATTGATGCCTGGCACTGGGTAAATTTTTTTTTTTTTTAAAAAAAAACTCTGGAACACAACAGACTAGGACATAATATTAGACAAATCACAAAGTAGCCCTCCTAATGTCACGGAAACAAGGTAGATGTGTATGATGGGAGAGTTGTTGGTTTGGGGTGATGGAATAAGGTTGGGAAGAGCATGGCATGGGCGGCCCTCTTACAAACATGTTATGTGTGTCCTCTGACACTTTGAAAATAAAAACCTATCAATTCCACACTTATAACGTATTTTCCTGTGTACCGGAGAAAATATCACTCCTTATTGACTGCAACTGCACAAGAAGTCTTGAGATCTAACCAAAAACGGACTCGTAAAAAAACCGCCAAGTCCGTAGCCACTCCGCCTAAAAAAGTCGTGAGATCATGGGTGGACACCAAGCCTCTTTGTGAGACTATAGATTAAGTCAAGTTACTTGGCTCACGATTGGAGACTATAGACTTACAACTCGTAGACTTGGCGCATGGTTCGAGACTATAGACTAAGGTTGAGCCACTTGGTTCACCGGGTATGAAGAGCAATAGGCGGCTTAATGATAAAATTTAGTAGTTTCTGATCAACCAATGACTGTTACACGCCTTCCATTTTCTGCTGTAATATCCAGACTGCAATTCCTTAATTACCGTATACTCATGTAGTAACCAATTCCCCCTTCAAACCATACAGGGTGTTTCTCAACTCGCGTCCAAAACTTCTAGGGTGAACTCCTGAGCACCAGTGAATCGCTTCACCTGCTCTATGTAGTGATCCACTGGTGCACACGAGTTCAACCTCAAAGTTTTGGACACGAGTTGTGAAACCCCTTGTACCGGTATAATTCCCCGTGAGCCAAGTGGCTCACCTTAGTCTATAGTCTCGAACCATGCGCCAAGTCTACGAGTTGTAAGTCTATAGTCTCCAATCGTGAGCCAAGTAACTTGACTTAATCTATAGTCTCACAAAGAGGCTTGGTGTCCACCCATGATCTCACGACTTTTTTAGGCGGAGTGGCTACGGACTTGGCGGTTTTTTTACGAGTCCGTTTTTGGTTAGATAACAACTAGTCTGAGCACTACATAGTTATGGACAAAGCCGGCCTTGGTGGTCTGGTGGTTAGCGCGCTCGCCTCTGGAACCAAAGTTGTGGGTTCGAACCTGGCCGAGGTCGGTGACTTTTCTCCGGGTGGTAGGAAGGTGAGAGTGCGCCTTCCTTCGGAGGGGAAGTAAAGCCGTCGGTCCCGTGTGCTTGTGACATTGCGCGAGTGTACGTTAAAGATCCCCAGAGTGGCCAAATTTCCAGGAGGAGGACCACCCCCTGGCGTCGGTGTTGAGCCTTAGCGGCAGAAATAGGCCGACGTTAAGTCCCACTGAACAGTTATGGACAACAATAGACAATTTCCTAATTAGGAATGACGAAAATTGAATTAGGAAAATCGTTGAGAGTTTTGTGCTATTTGTTGTTACATGGCAATCTGATATGTCCCTCCCTATATAGTGAGACAGAGAGGTAAAATAAATGATTGATTGACGATAGCGCAAAACGTATTTTACCCTTTTATGTTGATCAGAATATATTATTTATCTCTGATGAAGCCCCCAGTAAAATTGAACACATTGAAGAGATCTGAATTCAAATACTAAGTAACAGCAGCAGTGTAACAATGCCCGTCTAAGGCAGAACAATCCCAAAATAAGTTGCCAAATCGACATCAGAAAAATAGACGTAACATAGTCCTAAGAAGTCATTGTAACCATTAGAATGAGCCGGATCCTGCAAAAAAAGCAAAGCCATTGTTGCCACATGTCGCCGAATTGCTGTTCCCTTCCCTCCTCCCCCTCTCCCTCCCGCCTTTTCTCTCGGATGGCTGTTCACGAGAGAAAAGCAGGCTGTAGGATGTAGTCGGAAAAGGTTGGGATCTGTGCCAAAACGAGCGTCCAAACAGGACGGCCAAGTACATAAGGAAAGGAGGGGCGTGGAGGGGGGGGGGGGTAAAGATTTTGGCCAGGGGTGAAATGNAAATGAGCCGTGTAGGGGGCCCCCAAAGTGTCCGTTTATCCAGGGAACGGGCCCGGACAGCCACTTGAATTATGCATTCCCTCTTTCTAGAGCTCCAGGGGAGGGAAGGCTTTCGATTACGCAATTCAAATGGCATTTGGGTTTTGACGTGTGAAAGGCCTACCACCACCAGGCCTCCAACCCTCCCCACATTCTACTCCCACACTTTGGGGGGAGGGAGCGGGACAAAAATCCCCCGATCACTTCAACTCCATCCGAGTGTGTTTTTATTTTTCCGGGGACTTGGTCGCAGATTTAGGCCTGCTCTTGACAAAGGCAGTGATGAATAGGAGGATACATGCGGTGCTTTGCTGGAGTTTTTATACTGGGCCAAAAAACAGAGCTGGATCAATGCGTATACTGGGGCTTCCTTCTTTTCCGGAGTGGGTGTGGGAGGACTTGTGTGTAATTATTTCTCTTTTAGAGTAGATCTTTGGTTTCTTCTGTGGTACGGTTTTCCTAGGGAAAATATCAGCTGATGTATATGGAGAAAGCCGGAAGTTTGCGTAACGTAGTCTTGAGGTTTTAGTGCGAGTTGCAAAACAAGATGCAAAATGAAGAGAAAAACCTTCGCTTCGCTGGCTTTTTCTATAGGCCTTTGGCCTGGAGTGGTGGAGACCGTATTGTTAATAGCTTTGGACTTAGCCAGTGATGCCCATGGATCCAACAACCATCAGCAAACTCCCCTTCACCCCCCCCCCCATTCCCGTTCCTCCGTTAAGGGCGCTCAATTGTAAAAATGCGGTACCGGTGATGGCTCTGCAGCTAGCTGGCGAACTGAGTCTACTGAATGTTGTACAACAACAGAAGGAAGTTGTTGCCCTGTCCCGTTCCCATGACTCCTTCCCCCATCTATAGTCGAAGGACATATAGAATGCACTTCTGGAACCTCCCACTTTTCAAGTTTCCATGGAAATGACCTCAACGATGTGAGTAAACAGTATCAACAAAAGGACATAGTTTACCCGTGTTGTTGTGTGAGGGGGCCAATCGGAAGCGTCGCGGTAACAATATGAGGCAGACCAATCAGAAGGCTTAACCAAACATTCCCATTACGATTTTACGTAATATTATAGATGGTAAGATTGGGCCTTGGATTTCATTACCTTCCCTTTTCATCACAGATCTGCTCTGGTACGCAAGCATGCGAGGAAAAATCTCTGCAAGGATATAGGTAGAATTTTTAGTTTGCGCAAAAAAAGGCTTCGTTTCACCCAAGTCTTTCACAAGATAGAAGGTAACACAAACGTGAGGACTTTGTAGGACGGAATAAATTCCGCAGCACAAAGGAGCAGGACCGCAATGGCAATAAATGAGCATTTGCCGAGGTTGGAATGAGATTAAAATCTGGGCCTTGAGCCCGGTCTTTCCCCGGAAGGCAAAACACAGTCTTGTTGGGTAGGGAATTGTGGAAAAGGAACGGAGGGAAATTCCTCTAACCCCACACCCCCCTCCCCTTCCTTCCTCCCTCCATACCCATACCCCTTACCCCCTCCCACTCCTTCTTGCCAAAATCTGCCAGGAGTTAGGAGAGCCCAAAATTTTGGGGGACCAAAGTTCCATTAGAATAATTGAATTAGTGTACGGCATTGAGTTGGAAGCGAGGGAGGAGTTAAAAGTAACATCAAAGTAACGCGAGGAAATTGGGTTTAGAGAGACAGCACTCACTGTGATGGCAGAAGGAAGAGGAGAAGGAACCATTTTGGGGACCGACATCTTGGGGCTCTATTGTACCGGGAAAAAGCTGACCCTCAACCCCTTTTGCTACTTACTCGTTCGTAGGCGAGCTGCGGTGCTAGCTCCGGTTGTTGGTAATACACCTAGAAATATGGAAAAGTTTGTTGAGTTGAAGACTACATATAATAAGGAAATCTGCGACTTTAACATGGGAAACATTTGCAAAAGGTTAGGCAATATAATTATTCAAAAAATCGTGCATGTTTTATATTGTCCTAAGAGATGCCATTAAGGCCAGTATATCACTTATGACTGCTGGCACTGCATTTTTGTATTAATAATAATTTGATACCCCATTATCAGCCTGCCGGGCTTTTCTAGGGGGTGATTTCTCCCAATTTTTTGTCTGGAACTCTTCCATTTTTACTACTTTTTCTCATCGGAATGAAGCAGGGATAGGGAGGAAAGGAAGCGGCTGTGGCCTATGATTACGGTAACGACCCCGGAATTATCCTGCAAGGACCATGGTAAACCACAGAAAACCATGGTCAGGGTCGCCGGCCTCCGGGATTCGAACCCAGGACCTCCCGATTAGCAGTCGGACACCCTATCCACTCCACCACTACTGCTTCGGTTACATTTTTTTGTATTAATATTGGTGCAAGATATTTTACCTCTATACACATGCGTCTGCGCTATGTAGTGTTTTAGTTAGTGCACATCCTCCGTCGAAAACGAGAAGCTATTAACACGCATTATCATAATTCTGCAAGACAATGTCGCATTTACTTGAAATAATTTGCCATACTATGGTAGGATATGCTGATTCCCATCGCATTATGATAATAACGCATGGGTTCATTGGTCCTAAGGAAAGAATGCTGTCTCTAACTTGAAAGGGGCAAATTTTCACATTAATTAAATATTTGATTTAAAGTTACATGTTTAACTTACACTTAGGGCCAGTTGCACCGGCCTCAGTAGAACTTACAAGGGAACGGTCAGGGTCGACCACCTCCGATTTGGTTAAAACTGGCTTGAGAGGTCATTCATGTGCGATAGACACAGTGGTGAAAGTGTTAGCTCGCACTGTCCAGTCGTTTCCGAGATATGAGCGACAGAAACATCCGAATTTTGGCCACTCGCATTTGCCGGGAGCCGCTCTGCCAGCTCCAAATCCCTTCTACCTTGATTCCCCCCACTTTTTTCGATCCCACACCACCATCCCCCACTCCCCCACCAACATTTTCGTTTTCCATAGTTTCTTTCCTCCGGTATTTATTATGAGTTTTCCCCATTACCCAATTTTAGGTATATAAGCTCTTTATTCGCATTTGACAGAAGCGAAAGAAAGCAGCTTGATGGTCTCATAATAAATACCGGAGCAAAGAAACTATGAAAAACGAAAATGTTGGTGGGGGAGTGCGGGATGGTGGTGTGGGATCGAAAAAAGTGGGTAAAGGGGGCGGGGGGAATCAAGGTAGAAGGGATTTGGAGCTGGCAGAGCGGCTCCCGGCAAATGCGCGCGGCCAAAATTCGGATGTTACTGTCGCTCATATCTCGGAAACGGCTGGACAGTGCGGCCTAACACTTTCACCACTGTGTCTATCGCACATGAATGACCCCTCAAGCCAGTTTCAACCAAATCGGAGGTGGTCGACCCTGACCGTTCCCTTGTTAGAACCTCGGGTATAACAAGAATTGCCATAGCAATCATTGTTGGTCAACAATGATTGCTATGGCAATTCTTGTTATACCCGATGTTCTAAGTTATACTGAGGCCGGTGGAACTGGCCCTTAGCCGTATAATGTATGTACCCCGATATCATTCCTATTAATTTTATTTATCACACCATAAGGTTGTGGAGAAAATTTGGGAGGAAAAAATATGCGAGTGTAAGTACAGTCAAATTTTCGATAAATGCAGATTTGACTTATGCGTACCTTGCGTGGGTTTTGGAGGAAAAATATGATGCTGTTTTTTGACATACACTCACTCATATAAACATCAATGCCGTAAAGTGGGGCTACTTTGTACCAATTTTTGGTTATTGGTTAATATGTCCCTTACTATTGCAGTTTAGAACTTTAAAAAATTATGCACCATTCTTGCACATCTTAGCATCACTTTTGCACTATTGTTCGTGCAGTGTAGATTACTGTACAGAAAATGGCAAAGTTTGACTAATGTAGCCTCATGGGGTGGGGCTAATTTAGTCCAGTATGATGAACCCGTTGGAAAAATGTCCGAGGTTGAATTAAACCCCATTATTGGTCCAGATAATACAGAGGCCAAAACATGTGTACATCTTGGAGTTGTGAGGTCCCTCGGATATAATTCAAAACAGCAGTAGGCTATATTTGTCTGAATATGCTGTATTTTTAAATGATATTTCGTCTGAATAATCAAATATATTAGTACAACTGCTACTGGTACGGTACTACATTGGTAATGGCATGGATACACTTTTTGAACTCACTGACTGTACCCAGGGAGTCCAGTTTATCATGCCCATAATGTACAAGGAGTCTTGGGGCTTCTTTGATCCAAGAATATTATGGACCAAAGTAACCCCATCACTTACAACTTTTTTGATTTCTTTCCCCACACACAATTCCTGATAATAATAATTTCTTGACTTACATATGCCTGGAACGGCAACTAAATGTACTACAAATCGTTTCATGCTAAATGCAAGTGATACCTACACGTGCGGCTGCACCTGTCTTAGCAGTACGGACTTCTTGAAAACACGTGCCAAAGCGTGCGAAAATGACTTGTGGAAAGTAACCCTCTGCTAGCGGGTTTACAAACTTCGATGTATGACACATTTACCACAAATGTCATCACTCCTTACTGATTCTGACTGTTCTTATTATATGTAGTTAGTGTCATTACCTGCCATCTTATGCATTTTTGAAGTACTTGGTACGTGCTTGGACCAAAGCAGCCCCACTAGGATCAAAGTAGCCCCATCTTACGGTAATTAATTAACCATACTCAAGGCATAACAACTCCGCATCTTTCCGAGCCTCTTGTCGCCTTCAGTTAATGCAGTGTGTTGTACGGAGTGGATGGGATTCGCATAACGTAGTGGGTGCGAACTGTCTTTTAATTTTATTTGTTGCATGCATAATATGCAGTAGGCCTATTCATCGTAAATCTCCATGTAAATCTCAGTTTGAAACATTATTGTAAATAATTTTTTTGAAGAATTATTTTACGAGTTTGGCAATTTTCGGACCTATTTACGTAGTCTAGCTGCTATAGTGTTTAAGGTTTAACATCCATTCCCATTATGCGACTATTATTTTATTGGTATTTATGTGATGAATTAATCTGAAAATTTAGTTACGGTTAATGCAGTATCCAACAAATGCACAATCATAATAATCGGCCGAAATGCATTGGTCGTCGTTTAACACTAAAGTTCAGATATGGGCCACTATGAAAATTCATGGCCATTTCAGCCATTAAATTCGATTTGTAAAACACACATACCACTTAATTGGATCACAGCCTCTGTTCATTACGGCTGCGCATTAGTTTCCGTAAATCACAGGATTGGCAAAAGTTTGGGCTGCGCAGAACATGCCCATAGGGGTTTCTCTCAGAGTAAGCTATAATAAAATGTGTGAATAGGTTCCATGCAATATCTTGTTTCCCTATGCAGGACCTCTGCGAAACGATGCTAGAGTAATGAATGACAAGAGATGCTAATGGACACAACCACCACTTCGGTAGGGTTGTGTCGAATAGGCTACACCTCGAGCCATTCGGTCCTGAAAGAACGTAAAGGGCTGCGTGTTGTGAGTGTTGAGTCGGTTTCGATTTTGGCCCGAAAGCTGGCGAAGAGTTATTGAAATGCAAGTGTGGTGGTGAAAGGAGCTAGTCATCTGAACCTGACAAAATGGCTGGCTGTGATTTGGCGGCTGCTGTTTCTGCGGATGTAAAGGAGGAGAAAGAATGGGGCTGGGGCGGGGGGTAAAAGGTTTCTGGAGACGACGCTTGGGGCTGCCCTACTTGAAGGTGTGTTTCATGTCAAAAGGAGAAAGGGATCGGCCGCCTGAGCCTGACTTGAGTTAGGCCCGGTCCCAAGAAACCGCTGTAGGGCAGCAGCAGCAGCCTCTCTCTGGCTAAGACTCATTAATCCGGGTTCAGGATCTGCCCTGGACAGCTTGCATTCCTTCTCCTCCATGTTTCTCCGGGCCCTCTTTTGCCTCCTTTACATACCTAATTTGCCCGGATACAAGTTGAGTTCCTGAGCTTAACATCAGCTCTTGATTGCGCTGATAGCCTTAAATTAAGCTGCCAAAATTTGGAGTGCTTCTCTACATGAAGTGGTTACTAATAATTTGAAACATGAACCTTATGAAGGATGTAACGGAGCAATTTGCGCTGTCACTTTCATGAGAAGACCTCAGGAGCCACCGTGCTAGGATTCTACATAAGTCTCAATAGGTATAAGCAGGTATAAGCTATCTTAGCTCCAACAAGTATTGTGTTGAAAATAATGCAAGTCACGTTCAATAGCGAGGATTTTGTTCAGTCACTACACTCGAAGCCACGTCTCAGCTAAACATTAAAAAGCTTATTTTACCAACTTCTTAGACGGGGCATGGTAAGTGTCCCATCTAAATAGACGAGACAAGAGGTTTTTGTAATTCAGCCAGGACATAGTTAAGACTTTAGAGTGTAAGATCTCCACTATCATTTCCGATTCTCCTGGAGATAACACTGGCTTACACTTTGTAGGAATGAAATACCTTGTAGTCGTGGCTATCCATAAAGGATTTATAAGGAAGTGTGGATAGTTATTTTACCTTAATTTATGAACAGCGCAGAAAAATACACACGCAATTTATTTTTCACCTTTCTCATAACATCGAAGTCCACGAACTAGGAAGGAAAACTATGACTGCCTGAAAGAAAAATCCGGGCTTGGGAAAGAACCCTGGTCCAAATTCTGATTTTTGCGCTTGGAGTTAGGGACATTTGGTGTGTTCTGACCTCGGGAGGAGGTGGGGAGTACCATAAGCTACCAATAGATGCCATCAGCTCATTTTTCATGAAAATGGACTTAGGGGACTTTGGAATCCCACTCTTCATTTCATCCATAGGGTCTGGGGGTTGACCTCTGCGTCACGCTGCCTACTATTTAGATTAGATCTGTTAGTGTTATGACACGTACGGATTTAAGAAGGCACGAAGGTCATTTTGCAGCACATTAAAAAAATCCAGGGACGAAAAAAAGGGAAGAAGTGTGCTACCAGGGATGCCCTACCAGAGGGGCTCGCTGCAGGCATGGTTGTGAGAAATATAGCTGGGTTGGGATACAACCTGTTTCTGGCACCCTGTGAATAATGCTCTATGGCATTGCACTATATATCTTATTGCCGACATGTTATGTCAAACTACTACTGTAGTGCATTATAGGAGCCAATCTATAGCACTTCTACTGATATCGATCCGTCGAGTATGCATTGTTGGACATTCAGGCCATAATTCGGAGGTCCCGAGCTCGATCTCCGGTGTTGACCGTTCTGACTGCGAGTTTCTATAGTTTACCCGCTGTCACTTGCAAGATAATTCCGGGACGGATTACCGTTTCGGAATAAATTCACCCACTTCCTTACTCCCTTAGTATTTGCCCCAATACGGTGTGGTAAATAAGTGTGTTGCCATTGTTGGCCAGAAAATAGTAGGTTCGGCTGTGAAATGAAGATCTCTGGTTGCCGTAAACTTGATATCATTCAATTAACCAACCAAAAAGTTCATCACAAATTTTTGCGTAAACACAGAAGATGCTGTACAACTCGTGTTAAGCGTGATTGTAGTCTCTCTGTTAGAGACGTATTCCCACAGCCTGTCCTGAAAGGTAAAGTTCTCCTCTAAGCTCTGTAAGCCAGTGTTAGCAGTAAGCTTTACAGCTTAAGAGTTGTAACATTTCTTAGGCATCGTATATTTTGTTTGCTAAAAAAATTTGCCGATGACTCATGTCCAGCACCATTGAGTCAAGGCCAAGCACATAAGTGCAGAGGTGGCTGCCACATGATTAGCTTCCGTTTGATACAATTTTCCCATACTTTTGCATCTTTACGGGCGCGGGCGGAGGGATAATATTAAGAAGGAGGGGAAGTTGCGGTCAAAACATCACAATGCAATGAAGGGGATGAGACGTCACAAGGGAGGGGAAGCAGCATCTTTTGTTTGTACGTCTTTTTGAAGTGTAACATAAATATTGTGCTTGTTTTTTCTTGTTCAAGGATAATAAAAATATTACATTCCGGTGAAGTTTCGGGAAAAAACGACGGAGTCTTGCAGGATAAACTGAGTGTTTTACATTGATTATGATAAACTTAAGAGGGTGAATCAACTCTTTGGCACTAGAGGCTATGTTATGGACACGCGTCATGTGATCTCCGCAACTCCATTATGCAAGATAATGGGTTTCAAACACAACGTGTAATGCATTATGTCCAGGCGGGTTTGAGTATTACCGCGCAACTTCGATTTACGTGTGGCAGGCAGTGACGGAGGCAATGGAAGTGTCGTTTGCCATTCGGCGACATAGAAAATGGTTTAATGCACCGCCGAGAGAAACAGACATCTCCCCATAAAATAATTATCTTGTTCTCACAAAACACCATATAGAGTAGGCCTACAGTACATTCTGAATTTTTGCAGCATTTCAAAAAGAGATTAAGATCTGCTTAAAACAGACCCTGTATGAAACTTGTTCATTACGGAACATTTGTTTGGTCACGGCGTAGAAAATTTTCGATTTATTTCTGCCACATATAACAAGCCTGTTCGGTAAGGAAATTTTACGGAACTCAGGCAGGTATTGCAGTGTTACACTGTAGTGTATTGAACATGATCCGTAAATCTTTCCATCCACTTTCCCAGTTCTCCAGTCTACCACTCCCTGCCCGTGTGACCCGCTCCGTTTCGGTATTTTTATCCTTATAGATCAACTACACAACATAGAAAAAGGATATATTGCAGGATCTGTTTTGCCTTGAACTGCCACAATTTTAGTGGAAGTTTGCATTGGTACACAGAGAGAACGTAAAACGAGCCACAGATTACTTGGATAGCCTACTCCTGTTGCTCAACTTGTGAGGCATGCGGCACGCATTTATTTAGTTATTCGCATGCGTCATGCATGTGCAATATCTGTGTGGGGGAGGAGGCACGTGTGTCCAAGCTTATCCACTTGTCAGTCAATTTCGGAACTTGGATATGACTTGCATCGAGCAGAAGGGAACACATGTGTGCTTGTCATGCACTGTATTTTCGCATGACTTCATAAATACCATACAGAGGAGATTAAATTCGTGACAGCCCATTGTAGCAGTGACTTGAACAGAAATTGCAATATTACACGTCGACTGGGCCCCCCTTTTTCGACAACCTAGCTTCTCCTATTTTGGCCAAAACCTAGCATTTTGTCGTACTCACATGCAAGTGCCCCGTTTTTTTGCACATTTGAAAGACTTTTAAATTGTAGACAGGCTTTTTTTGAAGAATTCGAAAAACCTCAAAATATTTATGCGGAAACTTCTTATATCAGCTAAATACACCTTGTCGGATTCGTTTGCATAAGTTATAAAAGAGTGTAAGGACCTTTGCTTGGCTGTTTATGCACAGCCTGGACATTTTTCTTAGCTGTAAATACTTGCCAATTAATCTCTTCTCTATTCGTATAATAGCCTATCATTGTCTTTCTCCTTTTCTTATCTGAATACGTTACAAAAATCAGTTCCTCCTTCCTCTAAAGAGTAGGCCTTACTGGCGTGCGGGAGGCGGCAGTGTGAGTGGTAGCTGAGGGGCTGCTTGGCTGTGTCGCAAAGGCAAGGATTGATTTTTTTGGATTCTGGAAGGGGTATGCTGTACCAACCTAACCTAACCAAGCCTGACCTTCGTTCCTTGCGGATACAGACCTATCTTCATCCATACAGACCTATCTTCAGAGGATGCACGCCTATCCTTTATCCTTACCTTTGCGACACAGCCCGCTGCCCCCACCGACTACTACCCTACCGCCTCCCGCACGCCAGTAAGGCCAACTCTATCCGAAAAAGGAACTAGATTTAGTATTTGTGCGCTAATATTTTCAGTTTCGACGATGCAGAAGGAATAGGAGCTAGTGTGGCTTTCATCATCTGAGTCTTCGTAGTTGGACGGTGTTATGCAACAAGGAACGAACCAACCAACAGAAGTATGATTGTCCAGAAAGTACAGTTAAGTTTAACCTGTCTTTTAAAAAGGGGGATTACATTATTGCTGATTAATACTTGTACACATGCAGATATTATTTTACATTGCACATGTTATACACCGCGTATAAAATGAAGATGATATTGATGTAGCATAACTTTTCTTGTCAGGTAATAACCATAATGTCGGTAAGTCAGTAACGTAGGCAGGGATCGTGACTATGAGGATGGCAATGGGAATAAATGGGATTGTAAGAGAGGGGGGGGGGGGTCTTCTTGTAAAAGTTGCTCCGTGGTCCCAACACCCCTTAGTCCGGGCTTGAGTGCAACTTGGTCGTGATTCGTTATTCCATCCTTGGCAGTGAACTGGCAATTTTTGCAGGGACTATCTCCCGAGCATCAGTGCTCGTAACTTGTTGATGTGGATAGGGACAAACTTCTTCAATAGTTCCTTCAAGGAACAAGATGTGACGATCTTCTCGGTTTCCCTGTCTTGTCTTGACTTCGTCAGTCTTGTTCCCTTGACTGAGCCTCTTGCTGGCTCAGGAGAATCCCTGAATTAGTGTATCGGTATATTCCCCCTTCTGCATTTTTCAAAAACCACTTGGCTGGTGTACTGTACATGACATGTACGTAAGTCCCGCTCATAAAGAATGGTACGACTCTATGGACGACGTGTTTCTTCTGACTATCCAGCATTATTCCCAACTTGATTTCGTCGCGACACTATGGACAACTTGTCCTAGATCTCTGGCTACCCATCTCCCGACTTTTTCCGAATATTTTAAATTACCAAAGTGTTCAACCTGGTACAATGCTTACATAGATTTGAGATGAATTTACCCCCTTAAATTTTCTTACTTTGCCTGGTTTTTTCTTCTCTTTTTTCTTGATTTTAATTGTCTTTTCCCAGCCTTCCTCATGACCCCTAAAACATGCTGGTGACCCAGGGGTTGGGAACAGAATAAAAATTTTGTCCATAGAGTCGTACCATTCTTTATCAGCGGTACTGTACATGGCCCCGTCATAAAGGAGCAAAGTAAGCAAAATACGGGAGCGGGCGGTTCATCGCAGTGATGTTTATGTTCTCCCTGAGTTGTAACCTAGTTGTAACCTTCATGGAAAAGAGTGCGCCTATGTGATGATACGTATTGTGCATAAAAGCACTAAACTTCTGCACCGCTACTCTGCTCAAGATTACATGATGTGGGTGTTAATTATCATCTATATGTAATGACATCTCACCTTTCTCCTCTTGTAGGTATTTTCATTAATAAAGGGTGGAGAAACCCTTGGGAAGTTTTGCGAGTTTACAAGGGGATAATTTCATGGAACAAGAGGGGGAAAAGTTACTTGTTAGCAGAGCTTCCAAGCAATATGATCTCCTTCCAGGTTTGGTTGAAATTTTCAAGACATTATCAGCTCAAAACGTTTGTGGATAATTGTACGTAAAAGGAAATTGGCTACAACCGAGACGGTGATATGTCGACAAATTGAGCATGAGTGACCGTTTCAGTAAGAAGCTACCAATCTGACCAAACACTACACAATAAATTTTCAAAATACACTGGCTGTCCAAAAAGATAGCAATAACTTACTGTAGAAATACTTATTGTGTACTTATTACTATGTACTATCGGGTTCAAATACTTTTGGCCACTTTATCCTGGTCTTGAAGCAACCCTTCACACACACACGCACACACACACACCTCCTTAACGTGGGGTCTGCGCGAAGGGTTGCTTCAAGACCAGGATAAAGTGGCCAAAAGTATTTGAACCCGATAGTACTCATTTTCTACTTTCCATCAAGTAGAAAGTATTATTACTTGTAACAATTTAAATGCTCTTTTAGGCTACTCCCGAAGCGCCCTCCGATTTTGTGGCGAAAACTGGCGACTCAGTAAGTTTATGTCAAAACAAGAGCATATTTTCCTAGTAAACGTCACTCTTTGTCCCCCCGGGTGGTTATCCTGTGGTAATTTCTACCTCCGGAGACTACCAAACTCTGCACGAGGTGAAAGGGAGGATATTCCATGCCGTGGGAGTGAACCTCAGCGCCACTTCACTCCCGCATCCAGTCAAACCCTCATTACTTAATCCCCCCATGCTACAATATTGCTTCCCCTTCCCTTAGCTGTGACGACTTACCTCGATCTCTCCCTTGTGAGTTCCTGCTTCCCAAACCTTTGGTCCGCATCCCTCCTATGTGACATGTCCCTATTCCCTCTTATGCATAATCCTTACAAACCTGTCCACCGTCCTTCTCCCAGACTGCCATAATGAAAAATACTGGAAAGCTCCGCTCCTATCATCCCGCCTCACCCATTTTAAAATAGAATATCTGAGATATCTGAGAAATGCGGCAACTTTCCAGATTCCAACCCGTAAAAACCACAAGCATGCCCTTTCATCGTCTAAGTGAGAATTTGAAGATATTTGTCCATGTTAAAGATAAAATTATGGTCGGTGCTCTTCCACTTTCTGTCCAAGAAGTTCCTAGTGACAAAGGAGTTACAGTTACTTTGAAGGCAACATATCCAAAATTTCCTGTAATCTGCAGGTAACATGAATGGTACAGGGCCCAAAAAAGTCCAGGCCCCTATTAAGCCATTTATATGGTTTTTGCCCTCCATCAACTTCGGGCTAGTGAATTTTGATGTCAATATTATATGTTGATGCATACAGTACCTATCTGGTCTCAGATTGTGATAATTATCATTCATCATATGCAGGTATTGTAGCAACATTGTGCGAAATGAACTGGTAAATTATGTAAATTCAGGGCAATAAGTATGTTTGTACTGTGTTACAGCCTCATATTTGTAAATCAGTCCAGAAGTGTTTGAAGACAGTAGGCTACTGGGAAAACCTGACAATAATATTCAAAACACAAAAAGAAAACTACTCTTATGATACCTACCTGTCTTCAAGCAAGTTCAGGTTAGAATGAAATTTCGTAAATAACAATTTAATGCTTTGCAGTACTCCTGTTTCATCTCGCATCCACAGCTGAAGTTCAACTCACACGATGACTCCGATTCAAAGCACCAGTTAATCAGTAAGTTTTATAATGAGTTGGGAAGTTGGTAGTGGCAGGATATTACGTCCTATACATCCTAGGCAAATAGCTTCATGTATTACAGGTTCATCAACTCACCGTCCGGGTAAGAAATTTTTAATTGTCTTTATTTGTGAAGCATTTCTGTGCAATACTGAATCGAAATACATTGTCATGTTTCCACGAGCTGCCGTGTAACAAGATTTTAAATTTCTGCCAAAAAGGAATCATTGTACGAAAATGACTATGTCGTCCTCATGATCTTATCAGGTGGAAGTCGAATAACCCCACCTTTGTTTTCCAACTCGACCCTGGGTTCAACCCTGAATTGCTCTTAATCCGGTTACTCAACTCCCCGATTGCGTAGTTATTATGTATATCGACATAGAAACGAACGACGCAGACTGTGTGATATTTTCTTATTGTACCAAACCTGTCCGTTTCTTCTGCAGTACGTATATCCGTCGATATACCCTTACCAAAATTAAATTTCTGCGACCCTACTACATGTATTATAGCTCTGGTCTCCCACCAAATATGGTGATGGTCTTCTTAAATTCTCTGCATATGAGAATTTAAAAAAAATTAGCTATAGCATAGAACGATTCAAAATTTTGCCTGGCTGTATCTTTTTTTAAATCAATAACAATGCTATAGTGCCAGAGGTGGAACAGATTTTGCAGTAGTACTAGTTTTGAAAACATCCGCTGTACCCTGACTGAGACACATTTTGGCACACAATCAATATTGCGCCCATAATCTGCGGTAACCGGGATTTGAATTGCCAGCAACAACATTCTTATTAAGGTCTCTCGTTGTAATTTTGCTGCAAAAATATTTATGTAAGCAAAGTAACTATTTGACAGACACTGTTTATTTCCACAGCTGTAAACGCAAGGAAACGCAATATTTTCCTTTGTGCAGTGCACCAGCGGTAGTTTCAGCCATCAGCTAGAGTGGTTTAGGCTTTTAGGGGAAACGCATCCAGCCGGTACGTGTATGTTATATACGTCTTTCTCCTCCAGCACGGTTTAAGACTCTAATAAACAGCTCTAGGCTGGGAGGTTACTTAACCTCCTTAGCGAAATTGAGATATCGGGTCGAATCCCCACATATTGAATGCTAGACGCCACCATCATCTCCACCCTTAGGAAAAAAAGCTGGGGGAGGGAAGTTAGCTTTGTCGCGGTGAGGAGAAATTGCAAGGCAAAGGCAATGGGTTTTGCGTCTTCCGTTCTAGGCAAGAAAATATTGACGCAGGGAAAGTTTGCGAGCAGGCCCAAAGCGGAACCAAAATCCTGGCAGCAAAAACCCTTTGGCGGGCGGGCATTAAGCGGGGGAGAGAGCCAGGAGACACCTAATTGGCCGCATTCCGGAATTATTCCCAGGCACAGCCCATTCCCGCCAAGGGGACCTGCTAATGGGACCTTGCTCCGGATTATTTTCCTAATGCTAACGGCCCGGGGGGACAGAACAGGCCTGCCTGCATGTATGCCTCGGCCTATCCCGATTATAGGCCTACCACTATAGACTGGGAATCCAAATCCTTTTCCGATTCGTTTCGTTTGGGGTCACTCGGTCCCCGATACTCTAATGCCAATCATTCCGGGATATCACTCTTCCGGGACGCCTACCGGTTATTGTGATACAGTACGTTCAAGAAAGGGTATTATAATAGATTTTAAATGTTGGTCGAAAAGAAAACTTTGGCCTGATACTCTCTCATTTGGGTATTTCGATTGATGTCATGCACAAGCTAATTGTGCCGTGGATTTCGCATTATTTTGCACTTCTTAGGCTCGTTCCAGGAATTTATCTCTCCAAACCCTCGGGAGGAGTGGTCTTACAAGAGCCTACTTAAGCTGCTTTGAAGACTCAATTAAAATTGCTAACTTGGACAAAAGCCCTTTTTAAAAACTGGAGCCAACATCCGAAGACTCAGTGGGAGAAATGCTGTGAACATGCTTTTGTTTTGTCAGTTTCAAATTTGTGGAAAATTTTCACTCATCCGTAACATTGATAGTATACAGTACATAATATGAGTAACATAATATCAGCAATATAGTTTGTTGCAGGCTACCATTACAGCATATTTACAGGTCAAAAATCAACTTTAGCACAGTAATAATCAACCCACCACAGCTGCTTAAACTTAGAGCTAAACTGTCAAGAAATGAAGTATTGACATGCAGAACGATCACATTTGACAGATTTCAAGATGTGAGTGTGTGAGACTTGAGCATTGGATGTGGCTATTCTGCGTCCAAGAAATCTCCTCCAGAGGACCCTTTAATAACTGCCATAAATGAAACTTGATCTGGACCTCAGAAGATACTGTTTGAAGTCTGCATTACACAATCACTAACACAATTTGAACCAAAACGTGGCTCTGATCGTTCTGCATTTCAAGTCTTCATTACGCATCTGGAGTAACAATTTGCATTCAAATCGATCGTGTCTTTTTTTATCACAACTCTACAATACCTCAATGAAGACCTGATTCACTCAGTGTAATCATGTTATCCTGAAAGTCAGGCTTTTCGCTAGGCAGGAGAGTCTCATGGGTAGCTCTTTACAGTTAGGATAAACGCCGGATTATACTGGGCACCGTCCATCGCCAAAGGTCCCGTTTATCGTATCGTATCGTTTTCCGCGGTTTGAAAATTTTATGAAATAATATCAACAAAAAATGACATTACACAAATCCGACACATTTTATAACAGTAGGCTACAGTGTTGCATTGTTATAATTTTATTATTATATTTTTATCGTTAACTGTTTTTTGGTGATGTCTAAATATGCTAAATATGGTTTCGTAAATGAAACTTATCGTAGAAATGTACTGTACGTACTTTTTAAAACATGTATTATATTATGTAGGGTTCGGTTTATCCGCGAGGGGATTAGAACCAATTACCTATAACTTACGACCGACTGTAGCTATAAACAAAACTGTAGTGTACGCTGTCTATTCCAACATTGCATAGGATGTCTGGAAGGAAATTCCGCGGTAACGGCACGGTGGTGTAGTGGTTAGGGTCACAGCCTTTCACCTCTGAGAGCCCGTGTTCGATCCTAGGGTCAGACAGATGATACTTATATGTGGAAAGAGTTTGGTTGGGTTCTCTCCGTGTTCATGTGGGTTTTCTCGGAGTTCTCCCGTTTCCTCCCACAATCAAAACCCATCGGAGTACAGTCAAATGATTAAAATCGGGTAGGCCTATTTAAAAGGTGGTCCCCTAAAAGTCCCAAGGAGGCCTATCACGGCGTATCTATTATTATTATTATTATTATTATTATTATTATTATTATTATTATTATTATTATTATTATTATTCTTATTATTATTATCATCATCATCATCATCATCATCATCATCATCATCATCATCATCATCATCATCATCATCATCAGCATCATTCTTCTTCTTCTTCTTCTTCTTCTTCTTCTTCTTCTTGATATGTGATAAATTCCGCTATAACCTACATCAGAGAGGAATAAACTTGGCACTTCCCTTTGTGTGATTTGCTCTCGAGGAAGGCCGCCCAGACAAGCCTGTAGCAGTAAGGCAGTTAGTTCTTCACGCCGCGCCGGCCCACATATGTCGTAGCTTTGCATTGAAGTAGAAGAGTGTATACTGCCGTGGTTAGATTAACTGGGTGTATTATAATGAGGTGTTTAAATAAAATTTTTTTTGGGGGGGAGCAATTTTCAGCCACATTTCGGCCTCCGAAGAAAGACAACTTTTCTCGGAAGGGACAGATCATCTTGGTGGAAAATAGTTTGATTAGAAAGGCGATGACGTTAGATTGATGTGTTGGTTGGCTGGCTGATTAGGTGTATTATTTCTTCATTATCAGGAATGAGAAAGTGGCGGCACTACTCACCCCACCCCCTCCCACTAAGGCATTCAGCGTTACGTAGGCGGTTTCTCGACATTTCTCACCCTTTCCTTTTAGTCAGGTTTTGGGCCAATCTAGCCACTGGCGTTTAGATGACCTGCAATAATTATTCTGACAAACCTTCTACCTAGATACAGTATGCGGTACTGCATTCACAGAAAACCGACTGCAAGCCTCACAACAATTATTTTTCCCTTTTGTGTGTCAAACAGTGCCCTTCTAACTGGTCCATTTGTTAAGACGTGTTTAATTGTGAGGTGATGTAATCGTAATAGGTCATTTTATACAGCTGCGCTCTCCTCAGTAATTGCCTATAGATTAGAAGCGTTTTCATAAAATCTAATTAAGATGCTACGGTACATCCAATAAAGCACACATTTGCCCGAATGATTCACCATTATGGCAGCACATTCAAGGAGCCTAATGAATATATTTATGCTAATATGAATATAGTGTAGGCCACCGTATAATGTCATTAGAATGGCATGTTTCTACTGGTGCATATCGTGTGACAGAACTTTCTCCGCCATTAATCTTCTGAAGCAAACAAACCTGCAAATATCAGTGTTTCAGCAGTTCATCGCCAAATAACATTATGGTATCTCTTACTGGATGTGCAAGAGTCCATAAGTAGAGTGTTAAGTGCCATGCTGTTCAGGGTGCGCTATAAACATGTTTACGTGATTGGAATAATGGTGAATTTTTAAAGATTCATATTTTCGTGGTCGAAATGCATGTCAGTGTCACAGAAGCCTTTGTGAAGCTTGTGGGTACGCAACACTCTGTATCGTTCTACCGTCATCCGGTGGGCTGAACATTCCAAAGCCAGCATCAACTGAGACCAAACCACCTGCAACCGATCCGTACACTGCGCGACAGCACGATACGAGGTAGGTACGTTCGCACATGTTTTACTCAGGCCTTTGTGGTACTGACATGTGTTTTTACTATTGGAAACCCGAATCCTCATGATACACCGCTGTTACTATAATAATGGATACCCCGTGATAGGACCCTTGGGTCTCTTAGGGGATCATCTTTTGAATAACCGATTTCAATCATTTGCCTGTAATGTGATGGATTTTGATAGTGGGAGGAAACGAGAGAACCCCGAGAAAACCCACGCAAACACGGAGAGAACCCATCGAAACTCTATCCACATAAGAATCCTCCGTCCGACCCGGGGATCGAACTCGGGACCATAGAGATGGAAGGCTGCGGCGCTAACCACTCCGCCACCGTGTCGCCCATACACCGCTGTTACAACCTCATAAGCATGTTCATGGCTTTCCATGGCCATACACATGTGATTCATACACATTCAGCTATGAACTCGATGGTGTCGCTTTCTCCGGTAGCCTAATGACCCTGCAAAATACAGTACTACTTTCTGACAGAATTGCCTACTGTGAGAGAGAAACTGTAACAGTGTTGCCACTAATTGTGAGACACTGCAGAGATGTGCATAGTATAATATAGGCACGAAAACAAAGGCTGCATACAAAGCCTCGTACATCGCACAAAACGCAATTTCTGCGTAGTGGATAGTAGCAGAAAAGTATAGATGACCACAGGTAGGCCTACTCATTCTCGGAATCTTTCCTATTGTTGTTAACAAATTCTTTAATGACATTTACGATTCATAACTTCGGTCTTTTGTAGAAAAAGAGGCCTACGTCGCCGAAATAACCCAACAGTGGAGATTACTTTTGAAAAAGAAATTAGTAAATTTTTCGCAACAACGTAACAATAATTTTAAAATAATGTTCATAATGGGGAAGTAGCCTTCATTTTGGAAACTACATAATAAATTCGCCCATATTTTTTGGTTTTTTTGGCATATTCCGTTTTAAGATCTCAGTTTCAGTTCCGGAGTAATTGGGGTTTTTATGTAGGGAAATGGTGACGTGACTGTTTCCCTAGAAAATGTTGACGTCACGCGAAGTGAAATGAACGCAAAAATGGTGTTATAGAACGCGCCCCGTCATTGTTGTAAAATGCTTCGCTGTTGTTAGCAACCGTCCCATCCGTGAGCAAGATAGCGGCCGGGGCGCGTATATGGGCGCGTATTTATTCCAGGCCGCTCAAATCGCTTCTGTGCTGACAGTGGTGCCAACTGGTAGGAATTATCTGTCACCCGAATTCGGCACATGAAGGCCCCCTTTCTCCACCTCGATGGCCTACAGCCGCCTTGCGAATGCTTTCCGTCGTGTCCGCGGTTAATTCAAAGTCAAATTCCTCATATCTCGCAGTCAACCAGGCATTTCAGTGTACCCTTTCGATTGGCACCACCCGGCTGCGTCGTTATTCCCGCCAATTTTGAAGGCACTTTTAAATGTTCCGTAATTTATCCAGTAATGTCATTTTGATGCAACAGAGTGATGGAATGTATGTTTACAGGCATGGGCTAGCTAGTTATGAACAAAAATCCCAAATCCCAGACCCAGGCTACTTCCCCATTGGAAAGAGCCTAGTAAAACTGCATTTTAAAATGTGGACGTTTAAATGTGGTCGTAAGTCGTAACCATTTTTCACTATCTATGACGGGAATGTATTACCGAATTCCAAAAGTTGGTGAAGTTAGACAGAAATATTTGATAAATAATATATCTGATAAAAGACTCAACTTAGGCACATGATAACCCATAAATTTAGCTACAACCGTAAGTAAATCATATGTCGATTGAAACATTTCTTGTAGTACCAGATTTTGTATGTCTATACTATTAAGCAACCTCGCTGCCAAACTAATTTCCTTCGTCTCTTGGACACTAGCTACAGTATATCCTTGCCTTACAAAAATATCTTACGTGGGGAAACAAATGAGGCGCTTAGAACAAAGTGGCCCAAGTCCATTTTTGCCACTGCCGAGAAACGACCGCCATCACGCTCAGAAGACTACTCCAAGTTGGATCAAAGTTGGTGTAGGTCATAATTAGGACATTTGGCCAGTAGATGGAGTAGTCATATTTATGCTTCAAGGATAATTGCCTCCGCCATGGGGCATTTCAGGTCAATTTTTGTACCATTATCTTTTTGGACTTGGGCCACTTCTGTTCTAAGCGCCTCAAATAAAAGTCACTTGGTACAAGGTCTGGGCCATGTTTAGATTGTTTAAACTTTAAAGGATGCTCAAAAACATTCCTCTTGAATTTCGAATTCTGGAGACGGGCGCATGACAGTTTCTGACTGAAAATAGCAGTTCATATAATTATATGGGTATTACTCAAAGTCTATTATTTTTAAGTTGGTCATATTTTACCACTAACCACGGTCAGGAACTTTCACTGACTCTGAGTAAAACGTTGCTTGTTTAGAAATTACCAGTAAATATTTTGGTCGGTGACACGACTGACACCCTAGGGCCTAGGTAGTGACCAAGAGACGAAGGAATAAGCAATATAGGCATACAAAGTATATGGCCCCTATAGTTGAAAAATGTTTCGATCAACAAGGGGTTTGTGTATGGTGTTAACTAAAGACGTGTTCCATCATAGATCTATGCTGACTTTGGGAGAAAAATCACGTATTTGAAAACCTTTCACTCCCAAACGTTATTCTTGGAGTGTGGTAATACGAAGGTTGAGTCAAAAGTCATGGCGCGTATTTTTTTATTCAAAATTGGTAACACATACAGAGATGACCTTTGCTGAGTTTTGAAGATCCAGCGATTACAATTTTATCTGGCGTATAGATGTCGCCCATATCGCGTGGGGGTGGGGAAAAAGGGAGAATGTGACCTCCCCACGCACCGCACCATCGCCCTAAGACGGCCCGAGCCCGCCGCTCTTGGAGCTGTTGGACGCTGCATGAGGGACACTCGGAGATGGACAACACTGGAGCTTGCTTTCGAGTGTGGGAAAAGTCAGAGCACTATGCTTAGGACTCTGAAAGACTGAAATGTCGCAGGAAGTTGCCATCCTCACTGATTCCTCGCCATCTCTTTGAGGTGCAAAAGTGCCGCCATTTTTCCCTCGCCTGGAACTCTATCGCATTGAGGGCGATGGTTTTTTAAAACTGTCTGCGGCGATGGATAACACAAAATGGTGGTCTGACTTGTCCCATACTCGAAAGCAAGCTCCAGTGTTGTCCATCTCCGAGTGTCCCTCATGCAGCGTCCAACAGCTCCAAGCGCGGCGGGCTCGGGACGTCTTAGGGCGATGGTGCGGTGGGGGATTAACTTTCCCCCTTTGTTTCCCCACCCCCCTCGCGATATGGGCAACATCTATATTCCAGATAAAATTGTAATCGCCGGATATTCAAAACTCAGCTAAGGTCATCTCTGTATGTGTTACCGTTTTTGAATAAAAAAAATACGCGCCATGACTTTTATATGGGTCATTAGAAATGAAATGTGCCACATTTTACCTTAATCCATACCGATTTTCATTACATTCGGAGAGTAACAAGATATTTATTCCCTCTTTCTCATAAGAGGACGAAAAGCACACCTTTTGATGATTTGGCGTGGAATGACCCGTACCAACATTTTGGTTGCTGGGAAGTGTGGTTACTGCATGGGGCAGCAATATATTAGATTTTGGTGGCATCACGTACTTCAATGAAATGATAGTTACATCCCACACGTCCTGTGATTATTTATTTATTTATTTATTTTTTATTTCACTACCCCTTGCTCAGTACATTGCGTCCTGCTTCGGGGGGTGGCATACCACCATCAGTTTTTCTATATATATTTTCCACTTCATTCACCGGTGCGGTGCAAGGAAACAAGGACAATGGGAAAGGATTGTAATTTTTTGGGGAGGGAACATGGGTGCGAGGTGCAATGTCGTAGCTAATGGGTCATGTGCTGTTCCCCAGGAGGTTAGGTTGCCAGACACCTCCTTGGTGCAGGTCAGAGACCCTCCTGACGCAGGTGAAAGGAAAGTCCCCCAGGCGGGGATCGAACCTGGGGCCTTTCACTCAGCAAGCCGAGACGTTACCATCACGGCCACCACACCTCCCCACACTTGTGATAATAGGGATTGTTAGGAATAAGGGCTTCGTTCCAACAATCGTGAAACTGAGAAAAGCAAATTTCTAGCCCCCGGATCACATTCAAATAAAAATATGAAAATATGTGAAATACAGTGACAGCAATTGAGTTTGAGAATCACCAAAACCAAGAATATTGCACCAATATGTAAGAGAAAAATTATTCACACAACTCTTCCACTAAACTGGGAATGAGGCCGTTTTTCCTGGAAGCGTTTCTGTTTGCATAATGAAAGGTATTGATTCAGGACCGTATTCAAGATCATATAGTGCTTTATGATGTTTCTGCATCATCATCATCATCATCATCATCATCATCATCATCATCATCATCATCATCATCATCATCATCATCATCATCGACGTCATCCTTGTCCACACTCCCCACCACCAGATCTGTGTAGAACACCACATTACATGAATCCTGCATACTTGATCAACATCAGCAGGTCCCGTTTCTTGGATACTTTTATCTGTGGTGGATTGTCACAGAGATGGCTGAAGGCAGCTCCTTAGTCTTCCATTTTTGTGGAGTATAGTAGCTCAGCTGAAGTTTTGGGCACGGACCTTTATTTGCCAAGAGCCCTGGTCTGAGGGAAGGGTGACTGGGATGGGATGATTGTGAAATGTGCGAGTGCAATGTCGTTGCTGTGGTCATTTTGGGAGCTCCCCCGGGTGGTTCGTCTATCGGAAATCCCACCCTAGACGAAGCGGAGATGACCCCGAACTCCCCACGAGATGAAAGGGAGGAATGCCCGGGCTTACTTTGTCTTCCATATCAGAGTGTGATGCTGGTTCCAGTAGCTTCTTCGCCTGACGTCGTCGATGGACAGCGGGATAGAGGATATTAGTCCGGAAATGTGGGTATCCTGCTAATTCTTTGTGGACAGACTGTTGAAGCTACTCAGGTTTTCTCTGGTTTCTTTGTTGACTTTTGAAAAGCACTGCAGTCTTTGGCACGTTGGTCTTTGTGTGGTTACGCATCATGAAGAAGTCAAATATATGGAAAACCATGTGATATAGTCTTACCAGCACTGTACACCATGCAATCAGGCAAGTCCTTAGTTCGGGTATCGATTTGTCCACGTGGTTAATGTGTATATGAGTATAATCACCCCTCACCATCGTCTACTTGATCTCTTGTAGGTTAGTTTTGCTCCTCGGACGCTTTAGAGGTCTCTTGGACAACTTAATTCGCCCAACCTCTAACTCACCACTGTCATAGTTCGTTGTCGTCCATTATTCAATGGTTGCTACTTACAAGGAAAGGTCACGCATTGTACACGGAGTTGATGAATGAAATTTGGCACAATAATATAGGCAGGTAAGTTATTAACCAAAATGCAAACTGTAATTTGAGAGAAAATAATTTTGTTATTATTTTCCTCCTAACAATTTCAGAAGCAATTTTCTCAAAAATAGCTGCGATCTATCAGTTCTTGTATAGCTTGTTGTAATCAGAATAATTATCACTTTCAAACTATGTAATAAAATGTCTCCTTTATTAAGTGCGATATCTGAAACTTCGCTCCTAAAGTAAGATGTCCGGGCTGACATCGAGATGCCATAACTTTTGACTTTCTAGCGCTGGGCCGAAACGCTTTCCATTTTGGCGAATACCTTACTCGCTGCCTCTATTATTAAGATGGCGATTATTAAGATGGCGTCGGAGCAGGATCAGCCGTAACGTTCGCTCTTGCAGAAGTCTTGGCGACATTAGACGAGGGACTTGTTTGGTCCTCGTGTCTGTGCTGGTGGCACTCCGGTGGCCCCGACGTCCTTTTGGACATCCGTCCCGCCTCGGGGCGCGAGGGGACGGGTTTTTTGTGCCCCTTTTTGGGCCTGGGCCTAGCGTGTTTTGTTGTTGTTGTGGCAGGGGGAGAGAGAGAGAGAGAGAGAGAGGGTGGAGATAGCAGCTGCG
>JYFJ02005127.1:0-27058 GCA_000934665.2 Catajapyx aquilonaris
TCATTGATGGATGAATGATGAATTCTGTGAGTAAATGAATCATTGATGGATGAATGATGAATTCTGTGAGTAAATGAATAATTCATGGATAAATGATGAATTCCGTGAGTAAATGAATAATTCATGGATAAATGATGAATTCCGTGAGTAAATTAATTATAATACCTAACATTACCAAACTTTAGAGAACTAATCATTTGTACGTACTATTGATCTGCGAAGGAATGACGCAGGTTACACCTTTATGGCGCAGAATATATTTTCGCAAGGTGTGAACCAGATCTGCGCAATATTTTTTTTTTGCCAATCAGGTCAAACACGTGTATGACCTTTAACTTGTAGGGATTCGGGGGGGTTCCAAAAGTTGCGCAATTTTCTTCCCTTTTGCGAAGAATTGAAGTGGGTGGTAGAAAAAGGAAGGCAATTATTGTTCATAGACTGTCCCTGGGAGCGGAAACTCCTCAAAGTCCACTCCAAGTCTGAGGCAAAGTTCTGTAGAAACCCACAGAAACTGAAATTCGAGAGCGGAATTACAGTATATAAGTCTGCACTTGGCGGTTTTCAGCACAATAACAAGGTTTTTGGTGAGAGAGAGAGAGACCCGCCGCCTTCTAATTATCCGGCCGTTAAGTGCTATCCGTTTTTCCATTTCAGCTTCACCTTGATGCCACTTGACTTATGCTGGATTTTCTAGGGAACGATTCCGAGCCATATAGTCATTTTGCGTTGTTAGGCCTGTAAAGGAATTTTCTGCTCAGCCATTTGGGAAAATTAAATTGGCAGAAACACTAGCTGTTAATCTACAGTTACATACATTATGATGGTGAAGAAAACAAAATGTTACAACATTTATCTTATGTATTAAATTTTGTTCACAACATAATTTAATACATAAGATAAATGCGTTACAAAATTAATTAATGAAGGAAAGATTTGTTTACAGATGGGTGTGATGTGAGTAAATACTATTTTCATTATATTTCTGAATTTATATTATCTCGCCTAGTATCTTGCTCAGTGCAATACAAATTGTAATATACGTAATATTATTCACTGCAGGCCAATCTGTAAACAAATATATTAATTTTCCTATGCTACAGGCTAACCTAGGGCTTTCAGATGTCGCACTCCAGATATATATTTTTTCCCATTTGACACCAATATTAGCATTCGTCCTCCGGATATTCAAGCAGTAATCTACCTGCGCAATTAACATCCAACTTGCAGCTAACAACCCACCTGTAATTAGTACATATGTTCAAAAACAACTAAAATTAATTGTGTGTGTGTGGTGGAGGGGGCTATACCTCCACCCCTTGCTCACTAATGTCACTTTTGCCAGGCCGAAAATGGTTGAGGTTACCGCTGTACATTCCTCCAGGGCACTAAATTCATAACTAGCCTAGATCAAAAGCACTGCATGAAATTAGTTTCTGTTGGAGAGTATGGGGAACTGATTTCGCCCGAAGGTTGAGGCTGGTTATACTGGGCTTTCAAAAGTTTTGGAGCACAAAGATAGCTTCTGATGACCACCAAAGTCTCCTTCAAATGAACCTAGAATCTATCTGCATAGAGAGAAAAGACCTAAATCCAGAGTCAGGGGGGTTCAAGCTATAGTTACTGGAGGAAGGAAAGTCTAACGAGTGACACACAAAAAGTGTCACCATGGAGACTGTCTTACAAGGGTTTCTCTGGTATCTCTGGAAGCTTTAAAACCTGAGAATTGTCGAAAATTGCGCAGTTTATCAGCTTGTTCCTGTTTTTGTAGCCATTTTGGATACACTTTATACAATGGCCATATTTGATTTAAAAAAATTGTATGGCTGCCATTTTGGATCCACCTTGTATAGTCGCCCTATTGGACCAATTATTTTTGTATGGGCTTCACTTTGGATCAGCCCCTACAGTATTATCTTATCGCCTGCCGGGGCGTTTTGCATGGAATGCTCACTTGAGAGCGCCATGAGACAGCTTTCACTGCTCTATTATGTGGCGATCCTACCGGACAGCGCTAAACTTTACAGGTACAACTTGAAGCGCTACATTGGGGGACCCAACATGGTAGCCGACGGCCATGTTGGGCCCGCATGTAGCGGATTCCCTTCTACCTAAGTTCAGCGCGGTCCGGTATGGTTGCCACATAATAGAGCAGTGAAAGCTGTCTCCTGGCGCTCTCAAGTGAGCACCTCATGCAACACGTCCCGGCAGGCGATAAGAGGGAGTGACCAGACCTGAGTATTCTAAGACCATGCTTTGGATCTTGTTCAATGGCCATATTGGATCAATTTTTTTGTACTACCTCCATTTTGGATCCATTTTGATATTTGACCTCATCGCAATGGTTGTACAAATCTGTCAGACTACAGCAATCTTACACCTTATCCCCTTTAAGAGTTCAGTGCACTACAGTACAACACACTGTAACCCTCAAAACTGTCCATTACGTAAGCACATAACATGTTGTTTAGAAACTCTAACTCTATGCAGATGTAGAAAGACGAGTTTCGCTTGCGAATCAACAAAGAGGCCTTTGAGCACAATATCAACTAGGCCGGAATCACATAGCAATTTCCTAAGCTACAAGTTAAATGGAGACTTGTTTGTACTCAAGTGCTGCAATCTGTGGGATGGGAAGAAAACACTTGTATCGTTGTTTTGAATTGACAATGTCGTTTTCAGTTACAATCTGTATAGTTAGGAAGGAAGAGTCTGGCAGTGAGATTACCAGGTTTGCCAACAGATGGAGAGACTGTATATGTCGTTTCCTGCACTTCGTGACGCCTGTCATCTGTTGGCGAGAGGCAGAGTAGTGCAGATCTACAGAAGGGATCAGCTTATAGTGAATGATCAGTACAATGATCTACAGATGAATGATCAGGATCAACGACATAGACATGATTTGATTTGACATGGTCGTAACCATGATCCCTAGAAAGAAAAACCTCAAGGAAGCCTCCAAAAGATGGCGAGACTCTTGATCTAACTGCGCGACTTGATCGCCTTTGAAGCTTCATTACCGGCAATTAACTCCGGTAGCAACATCCATACACTTAATTACCGCTACAAGAACCTTGCTCCATCTGACTCATTACCGCCTCAGTTTACTTCAAGATGGCATCAAGAGCATTGGATCTTGCTCATCGTTCCAACTAAGGCAACTCATTAATTCGGGCCCAAAACCCATAACTCGCTTCGTTTCATGACGTTTAATTGTTTTCGAAAGGGGGGAAAGGGCAAATCAAAGTGCCTCTTGGACGCTTCATGGCTCACTCTAGCGGGAGTTCTTCAAAGCTGAGATCTATTATTCTGGGTCAGGTCATATTTGATATATTCGACGGCTCTTGATTATGAGATGATCATTATATCGAAAATTGGCTAAGAATCGGATGTTGATATCGGAAAAATCATGCTTCAATATTGATTATATCGATAACAGCTGATATATTGTATATTGTTAGGTTATAGATATTCGATATATCAAAAGAGCTCGATTCAATGTTTCATTTCGATATCGATATATCCTGGGGAGGTGTGGTGGTCGAGCTGGTAGTGGCTCGGCTTGCTGATCGAAAGGTCCCGGGTTCGATCCCCGCCCGGGATTTCCCTTTCGGCTGCGTCGGGAGGGTCTCTGACCTGCACCTTGGAGGTGTCAGGCAACCTAACCTACTGGGAGTCTGTATACATGGCCCAGTTTCCCTGATATTTTCCTGTACCGGAGTTTGAATGAAAAAACCAAGAAAATTGAAAGTATGGTGGTGTTCCACCCCCCTAATAGAGCGTTGATCTCTCAATGGGGTAAATATATATATATATATATATATCGATATCGATATATCCAGAAATCCCCATTCCTGATTTTATATCGATATTATCCGATGCATTAAGAATTGCAATTTTCTATTTATTTTGCTAACAATAAAGTAAATCAAAATAGTTCGATGAAATGTTTTATGTCAATATTGATATATCGGGAAAGCCCCAATTTCTGATTTTATATTGATATTATTCGATACCTTAATATTCGGACCGTTTTTCGATTGATTCTGCTGCCAATCTTCGTTATATCGAGCTACTATTATGTTATGACAATATTCGATATACCTGAATAGCTCGATATATCGCAGATTTGGTAGCAGAATAAATCGAAAAACCGTCCGCTTATTAAGGTATCGAATAATATCGATATAAAATCAGAAATTGGGCCTTTCCCGATATATCGATATCAAAATAAAACATTGAATCGACTTTTTTTAGATATACCGAATATTTTTATCTCTTAATTATGTTAGATGACGGTAACGATAATATTGAATATCTAATTAATCCGAATTATTAAGTGATATATTGATAAATCGATACGTTAATAAATCGAAAAGGTCCTATTCACTGTGACACTCTTTATTGACAAGCCAATCATTTGTGAGCGTGTTTATCAGCCAATCGAACAACAGACCGACAAATCATTGTCGGGTTAAACGGTAGAGGGAGTTGAGTTCGCAAAGAAAAATAACAATAGTAAAACCACACACTAATCATTGAGTTTTGTGGGTTTAGTTTTGCAACGAGTCTTTTGCGTGTGTGCGCGCCAATCACTAGTCCTAATTTCCGTAGTTCTGCCATTTGCCGCCATTCGTTGGCGGAAATGTCGCCTCCGTTTCCATTCAACTTCGAAGCCCTGCATTAGGTATAGTTATTAATCGCCGCATTTTGAAAAACATGGCGCTTTTTTCGGCTGTGTGTGGCTCTGACGGTGATCGATAATGTCCAATTGCTAGGGGGCATTATTGGAGAGGCGGGTTTATTGGAGATGGAAACAGACCCTTGGCGCCATCTATGGGAAGCCCACTGTTGCAAAGGGCCCATTGTTGTGCTGCCAAGAGTCGTGGTGCCAGAATTCCTCTCTAGGTAGCATAGCCAACTGTAAATCAATAGTACCACTTATGTGGTTAAGTCGAGTCATCGATATGTCGTATTTTTGATCGACATTTCTTCATATTTATGCTAGCATCAATAATAATACGTATGTTTAAAGCGTCACCAGGAATGGTGGACATCGGCCTTGCGACTGCTGCGCCCATAAGCTCTATAGGGCTTGCAGTGTAAAACAGCTGTAACTCGGTTAATTTTGATCGAATTAATTTTATTTTTCAATGTGTATGAAGGTAATAGACTCCTGCATACCCTGGTGACTCTAAAAAATTAATATTGCAATTATGTTTGGGAGATAATGGTGTCTCATTCCGCTTATGAGGTTTTGCGTTTCATTTAGCTCTTGGGCCCGAAAAAGCTACTTTCAATTGAAATATTTCATTGATCTCAAAATGTGTATGAAATATACGATGTGTGTGACAAAATGGCTATTCCATATTTAAGATTGGTCCACAAAGTAGTGAGATCCTGGTGTCTCTTTCCGATCATTTACACCATCCAAGTATGTTCCATCCTGAGAGTTAGGCAACTGTCGAATTACGGTGAGGGTTAAGCTGGACTCCGTGGGGCACATGCTGACTCAGACTGTTTCTGGTGTCTATTATAATCCTTTTGTTGGCCTTCAAAACCGAAGAAGGAAACGGGTTTACTTGGCCGCCTTTTCTAACTAAGTGCATTTGCCGGAATAATAAAATTTAAGTGCAAGGAAGCCCAACATGAAAAGTACGGATGCAGGGTGAAAGGTACGTTCCTGACATCCCATGACCATCACATACAAAGCAATAAGCTAAAAATAAATATACCTGTCAGCAATCATTACTCCGTACATATCTGAAATGAACTTTCATGCCACATTCTCACTATCTTCGTCCAAGTCTTCGGACAGATGTTCTGTACATGTGCTGGATACGATAAACTTGTTCAGAATCGCCGGCCCCGGGAATCGAACCCAGAATCTCCCGATTAGCATCCGGTCGCCTTAACGACTACACCAGCCTGCTTCGGTAAGATACATAGATGAGGCAGGTGTACATATGTCGTGTATACTGTAGCTACGAGAATAGAAGCAGGAGAGGAATTGGCATCAATATCTTTCTGTCTCCTATGAGTCCTATATACCAAAACTAAGACATTTCCTGCTCGAGTGAATGGCAGAGGGAATCAAATTTTTCAATTGCATTCTTAAATACTAAAAGCAATATGCAACGAATGTCGATGGGTACGCAATATTGGTTGCACTGAGCGAGTGTTCATCTACCTATTCATTTCTTGAATCTCTTCAGGAATGCGGGCCATATATGCCCATATGTCTCATGTAAAATAACATCCAGTCGGAATAACAATATAGACAGGCTGTTGCTTGGGCTGTTGGACAGAACATGTATGCTGCATACTGCATAGGCTCCGTATGAGTAGGCAATTGTGCTCATATAAATAAAAAACAGGCAGTAAAACTGCCGAAAACTATTCTTCCTCTGCTGGGTCAGATCAAAAGTAATAACCAAGTCAATTGATGGGGGTGGTTACGTCTCATGAGGATGTGTGATAATTAATTTTCATTAAAAATAGTCGTGCTTTGGAAAGGAAAGAATTGGGCAGAGTATGAGAATCGGATGTGTATAAAACTATAAGAGCGATCTCTGCCCAATTCTTCCCTTCCCAAAGCACGACTATTTTTAATGAAAATTAATTATCACACATCTTCATGAGACGAAACCAATAGACTTGGTTATTACTTTTGATCTGACCCAGCAGAGGAAGAATAGTTTTCGGCAGTTTTACTGCCTGTTTTTATTTAGTTCTTTTCATCATCATCGAATGGGGACAATTTTATCGCGGGCAGGAATGGCAACTTCTAATATCCACACCACTTTCACTTGGGGTCTTTCGGAGGACACTTAATCCCTTTGGCCGTTTCCAAAAATAAAAGCACCTTGGTACTGGTCCCTGCTAAGATTAGCGGACCGGTTCCGACTTCAGAGAGGGGTCCAAGCAAAATGATAAGCAGATACGTCATCACTGGAGTTTATTACCTGCCGAATTTATTTTCGTAAATAATGAGATTTCATGATTTCTGATAGCATATTGTAATTCAGCATAGCTGAAAACATGGGTGTACATGTGCGATTCATTCGACAAATTAACACGGGGAGTAAAAAACGGGCACTATCGTAATGCCTTCGCAACTCAAAAAGTAAAGGTTTTTTCAAAAAAAGTTATCTGAGGAGGGCGCCGCCCGAGATCATGGCTGTTCTAATGAGACATTGCATGACCCTCTACGATGCACCGTTTAGGCTGTACCCGTGTCGACGTAACGACACTTTTTTGAACTTCGACACCTGCTAGTGACCTCAGTAATGGCCCTAGTTGTCGTTTATCTATCTAAGGTGGGTCAAGTGAGCTGTGTCCAAATCTTGTTACCGATTTGAAATAGGTTTAGCCGTACGAGAGTCATGAAGGTGACAAATTAACTTTGGGAGCATATAGCGATTCCCCACACTATGAATACGGTGAGGAAGAATAGAAAGACGAGATGGGAAAATTTAATATGCAAAAAATTGGTTATCAACAGAGCAAAATACACATTTGCCGCCAAAAACACGTCTTTTCCATTATTAATCGGATGAAGGAAAAGGGCACTGGCGAAAATGTTTGTAGTAATCTGGGCAAGTGGGAAGTAAAGAGTAGGCCTACAACTGTTACAAGGCATTATTAACCCTTAACTAGTAAGGTGGGGTCATTTTTTACCCCAAGCTTGCGGAAATTAGCACTGTCAAATAACTGGTTAATCAAGAGCCAAAAGCTTCCGTGTATTCCTCGATCACATATTTGTTTATGTGTTAATAACCTTTAAAATTTTCACAAAATTTAATAGCGGTCCAAAAACGGCTATAACGAAGGTGATGTGCGGCTGGGGTCAAATATGACTCCACCTTACTAGTTACGTTTGGATTCCTCATTGCTCTTGGATTCATGGTAAATGTGAAATTGAAAAGAGAGGAATATAAGCCGATAACACGCAATTTTCACTTCATTCTTTAAAACTTTGAGCGGCTGTAGAAATATGAACCAGAAACCTTTGGAGGTGGCTCCAACCCTAAAAATACTATTTATGGTGACTACAGCACGAAAAAAAATTAAACTGGCTTTTGGCTCCAAGTGCATAATTCGGTAAGAAATGCCTCGAAGCAAAATAGATAAGTGAGAAAGGAGGGGAGCTTAAATGGGGGACGGAGATCACTAAGCCGGTTCGCGAAGGTCATGTCCCCAAAGAAAACAAGACAGGAGGGCATGTAGTGCTGGACTTTCAGGGAATACCTGGAAGAGGGTTCTGATCGCAATCAACTTTTAGTAAAATCCCCCTAGAGTAAAAATTAGGCACTATTTGGGCCATGTCCGGGATTCCTGGGGACGGTAGCTTATTATAATTACAGTTTCCATATTTATATCGTTTATATATCCGACATATCGATTTCGAAGGAACAAAATCGATATTTTGATATATGGACAAACAATCCATATTTGTATCCGACATCTATTCTTATCGAACAACCATCGAGATATACGTTGACTGATGCTGATTTCAAACGGACCGATTATTGATACAACATCAGAATGTTCCACATCGGTATTTTCGATTTATCCACCGGATCTCAATACATATAATTATGTCGAAGAGCTACCGATATTTTCAATACATCGACATGTTAATATCGAACTGACCGGAGAGGTGAGGTGGCCGAGATGGTAACTGACCTTGGAGGCGTCTTGGTGACCTAACCTCCTGGGGAACTGGCGAACAGCACATGACCCCATCATCAGACATTGCACTTGCACCCAGCATGTTCCCTCCCCCCAAAAAATCCCCATCCTTAACCCATGTCCTTTCATCCCTTCACCGGAGTTAGAAGAAGAAGAAAATCCGAAAAATGAAGGAAAAATTATGGTATTCCACCCCCCCTCTGGCCCTATCACGGGGTAACGTAAAAAATATCAAAGTGACCTATATCGCTATATAGTCAGAACATTGATATTTATATCAGAACATTCACTATCGAAAATGTCCATGTCGAGCTTTCCGATGGTTTCCGAACAGTTTGAAGTCAACACCAGTCAATGTATTAAAATATCGATGGTTGTTTGATATACGAATCGATATAGGGCGGATATCGAAAATATCGATGTCAAGCCATCGATACAAATAAGGATAATAAATTTGTCTATATATCAAAATATCGATTTTACTTCCTTCTAAATAATCTAAATATTGATGATCGATAACGATAGGGTACAAGTATCGAACATCCATCGATATTTTATTTTAATTTTGTTGTACCCCATGCTAGAGCCTTAGGCCCTCTTAGGGGAGTGGAGTGGAATACCACCATTTGTGCAGGTAACAGGACAGGGATGCAACGTCATCAAGTTGGGGGTCGTGTGCAGTCCCCCAGGGGGCCAGGGGGACAGACATACCTCTAGGTGCGGGTCAGCAACCCCCCCCCCCACCGACACCGCACCTCCTCCAGGGCAGGGAAGGAAGCGGCTGTGGCCTATGATTTTTTAAATATGTTGCCTAATATCGATATTTCTGGATATCGAACAGCCATCGGTATTTTTAATGTTGGCTAACATCGATATGGCCTTGATATCAAACAGCCATCGATATTTTTACGTTGGATAATATCGATAACAAACTAGATATCGAGCAGCCAAGTCAATCAGCCACTGCAGCCACCTATGGGCCAAATCGCTAATCAGCGTCGCCAATTCTGATTGTATCGGAATAAGACTTTCACCTATCGTCCGCTTATCATCCCAGTGCTGCCATCTGTGTGGAAAACTGTCCCGATAAGGCCAGCTGTACCATCTGTCCCGACCTAGCCCACCTCGACCCAAATTCCTCCGTATCTGTCCCTAGAGTCCCAACCCTCTCCCCAAGCAGCTCCCAGAAGACACGTCTTTTCCTAATGACACCTTCTGCCGACCGGCGATAAGACAGCGCGAGGAAGCCTCTGGAAATAGACATTATCGTCCCCAAGTCGACGGACAAGTCCCACGAGTTTTCCTTGGCATTCGACAGGCAGGCTTCGTACCAAAGTAGGGGGTGTGTCACACTACCCCCCACATCACACAGCGACATTTTTTTTTCTTTTTTTTTGCAAATGTATGCTGGGAGTCCCACCAGTGCCTGGTGACAAACTCCGAAAGTCGACTCGTCAGTCTTTCATTCCTGGAAGGGACGGGATGTCCCTTAGGATCAAAGGTGTCGTCAAGGTGATTCGTGAACTCACTACTCAATGTGGGACATTTTTCTACTAAAAGGAGGGACGGTTGGGTGACGTCATTTCATACCCATATCTATAGGACAAACAAACACACAAACTTTACTCTAATAAATTTGATACCTTTGTCATACCTGAGTCCGTCACACCTGAGTCCGTCATACCGGAGTCCGTCATACCTGAGTCACACATCTCACACCTGCCATACCTATTCATAGGACAGACAGACAAACTTAGCATTTTATTATAATATAGCCATTTTGATAATAGCTGTTCCAACCACTTGCTTAAAATATAGGGTAACTTTTAAACCAAATACACTATTTTATACATTCACTTCTTTTTGTCCCGTTTTCGCCCAAATTTGATTAAAGTTTCGTCGCCAATTATGCGTTAAACGCCCGTCAGCGATGCCAACTGCGCAAATATGTCGCTTTCACAAGTGATGATTATGTAAATATGCATAATTTAGTGCAAATTCATCAATTATCCGACTTGATGCGCCGTCTAATTAACTGTAAATACTTTGTTTCGTCATTATGCGACGGGTTTGGGAGGAGGGGTTGTTATTGGTGGATTTTGGAAGTTTCTACACGGAAATAGACATTTTGTGGTCCAACAATGGCTATATTTTATGGATTGTTGTTAGGTTGCTGTTGTTATGATTTTTTCCACTTGTACTGATGTCTGCCCCGTTATTATTACAGCTCCATCTGTTGTGTACTTAACGAACTTCTGCATATTCCACGCCACATTTCCCCCATCACAATTTGTCCCCCATGAAAGCATAATGTTTTTTTGTGACTTTCTTCTCTATTTTGGCGCCATGGAGTTTGAGGTTGGTGGAGCAAATTGAGGGAGAGGAAGTGGAGGAGAACGGGATCGGTTGGTAAATACAGAAGCCCTGCTGGCTGGGTACACACCAGGGAGATTGGTTGTGAATAAAAGGCGAGAGGACATGAAAGGAAAGTGACGTGAAGAAAATTGGCCAAACCGATACCGATACTGGCCAACCAAAAAGTCTTCACCAATACTCATCATGGTCTTTTCTATGGGTTAGGTATATTCGGCAATGAATGTGTGTGCTGTTTATCCGGGGCGAGTCATCAACATGTAGATCTGGCACAAGCCTCAGAGTGGCATAAGTCTGTGTCTATGCGATTGGTACTACTAACCCTTACCTTACCTTACCTTCCTCTCACCCCCAAGAGGGCTCCTGGCTCTACCACGGGGCATAAAAAACAAACAAACAAACAAACAAACAAACAAACGAATAATGTGTAATCACAAGTAATCGCAAGGTAATCAGGGTAATCACAAGTAATCAGATTAACAGGTAATTGTAAGGGAGGCCTAATCTGAGTAATCATAAGGTAATAATTATAGTGTAATCATAAGGTAATCCAGAGTAATCTGGATAATAATGAGATAATATAGGGTAATAATATTATAGGGTAATAATACAGAGATAATATAGGGTAATAATTATAGGGTAATAATACAGTATATCGGATAATAATTATAGGGTAATAATACAGTATATCGGATAATAATTATAGGGTAATAATACAGTATAAATTATGGGATAATAATGAAAGGGTAATAATGCAGTATAAATTGTGGGATAATAATTATAGGGTAATAATACAGTATAAATTATGGGATAATAATTATAGGGTAATAATACAGTATAAATTATGGGATAATAATTATAGGGTAATAATACAGTATAAATTATGGGATAATAATTATAGGTTAATAATGCAGTATATGGGATAATAATACAGTATATGGGATTATAATTATACGGTAATAATATTGGTTAATACTGGGGAATAATATGATAATATAGGGTAATAATAGGATAATATGGGGTGTTAATTGGGTAACATAAGTAGGCCTACTCATAAATCAATAATAAGGTAATCTAGGATAATCTGGGTAATAATGTGTAATCATGAGGTAATCTAGGGTAATCAGTGTAATCATGAGGTAATCGAGAGTAATAATGTGTAATAATAAGGTAATCGAGGGTAGTCATGATGTACACTTTTTAGGAGAATGGGTAACCCCTTGCCGTATCCTAACCCTAACCTAACCTAACAGTGGGTTTCATACATAAGTCATATTCTATAAAGAATGTAGCTCCCAACCCAGCGCCAGAATAGATCCACGTCTCTATTGAACCATTCTTTCCAATGTCTTCTGCTCAAAGAATCCATCGGTCACGTCCCAGGACCCCCTGAAACGAAGAATAAAACCGGACTCCCGTTTCCCAAGCTTATCTGAACCCCAGTCGACTTTCCACGTTTTCAATTTCCCGCCCCTGTCCTCCCCACCGGGACGGGGAGGAAGGGGGCGAAATAATGGCGGCTTTTGTGCGACTTTTCGCCCCCACCCGGCCCCACCCGACCTACCCGGACCCCCCTCCCCCACCCCCCAAAAAATCCTGGGGGGTTGATATGCAAAAATGTCCATTGCTACTCTGGAGGATTCCCTGTATATGAACGATAGGTCCTTTATGCACCGTAAAGAATTCGGAGCTACAAAAGTGTACATTTTTTTCTGGAATATGGCGCTCAGGCATCTAAGACCAAGAATAGAAAGTGAGAAGAGTATTATAGTCGTGGGGAATCAAACTTTGGGTGGGGAGAGAAGAGACTGTCGAGACTGCTAATGGCCGGCTATAACTTTTATTGGGGGGGGGGGGGGNGGGGGGGGGGAAGGAGGGAGAAAAGTTTTCCCTCCCCCTCCCCCCGGAAGATGGGGGAAGGAGGGGTAAAATGAGATGATTTGGATCCCGACGGCGTTCAGGCCTCGGAAACTTGGGATCGTGTTTCTTGAGTGTCTCGAGTAAACGACTTTCTATCATCCCTCATCATATATTGGTCGTTGGGAAGTGGGGGAAGGAGGATATGGAGGGAGGGACGACAAAATCCGGAATCAAAAAAGCCTTGAGAATAGAAGGATTTGACATATAGTGTTGGAAATGAGTAAGGTAGCAGACCTGAAGTTCAAATTAGCCTCCAAGTGAGGTACAGGAAGTATCACATATCTTGGAGGCTGATTCGAGCTTCAGGTCTGCTACCTTATTCATTTCCGAGACTAGTCGGTTAAAGGAGTATCTTACCAGACCAGAGCAAGAAATTAGCCTCCAACACAGGTGCTGCCTCCCCATGATGTATTAACTCTCACTCTCCCAGGCAGAACCTCTGTTGGAGGCTAATTTCTAGGTGAGGTTTAGTAAGTTAACAGGCTGTCCAGGCCCGGATATAAGAAGGTTCGAACGTGCCCTGTTGTCTCCCCTGGCAATAGCAACCTGATTTGCTCTTAGGCACTCTAATAACAAATCAAGATTAAGAACAATTCACCGATTGTGTAATCTGAAATTTTCTTAACGTTATTTTAAAATAAATAAATAATATTTTAAATAAAAGTAAATCCACATACATAACAGGCAAAGTTTGTTTGTTTGCTTGTTTATTTCTTTGTTCGCTCGTTTCATACCAATTTCATACCAATTTAGTACCAATTTTATAGTTATTTTTATACCTATTTCAAATCCATCTCTTGCCCTCAAACAAACAAACAAACTTTTCCTTTTAACTTATATATGCAGATTGTTTGTTTGACTATTTTATACCCATTTCGTACCCATTTTGGGGGAAAGCCTATCATATCAGGAGACCGAATGTGGCAGGGGTAGGGGCACGCTGTACAAACCTTCCCCCATAACCTAAATATCGTTCCCGGTGAATCCGCACCTATCTTTCAGCGGATACACGCCTCCTATTCAGCGGATCAACGCTTATCAGCGGATACATGCGTGTTCTTCAGTGGAAACACACCTATCCTTCAGCGGATTCACGCCTACGAAAGAAAGTAAAAGAGCAGGGTCTCCCGATATGAATGAGTAGCCCATTTCGATAACCCTGATGCGGACACAAATATGGCGCACATCCTCACCCAATCAAGGGGTTGCCACCGTTCCCTCAAATTAACGACCGCAATTTTTCTGGTCCGTTCCCCGGTTAAATGCACCGTACCGATGAACAGGAACGCTTCCAATCTGCCGATGACTTAGCTCCGTCCGACCCTTACCGTGAAGCTAATTATCCGGGATCGCTCATAATGGCGGATGAAGAAGCGTCTTCACGGTAGCGGATTCCATCGGGTAACTGATGGATCCAATAAAGTTGCGGACAAACTCAGCGTCATGCACACAGGGGTATGGAGACCATGATGTAGCAGCCATTTTGTGTCCTCTACCCCTTTTGTTCTCAACCCTCTTTATGGTCTAGGATTACTCTTATATATAGGGGGGGAAACGGAGCCTATTTCCAACCCTGCAAAATTACATCCCTAATTATCGCACTTTGGGAAAGATATTGTCGTGCGGCTGGGCGGATGGCGAATTGTTGAGGGCGGAATATCTTCGTGGGTTGGAAGTGTCATTTTAGGGAGGAGGGGAAATGGCGAGAGGCGGAGAGGAACTCTGATTATTGGGACACTGGTGTTGGACAGTTTTTTTTATAGGACAGGACTTAAAGCCGGTTGTTTTCAGGGGGTTTGGGAGCATTTGCAGCTGCGGAGGACTGATTGTTGGGCGTTTGCAGGACTGTTGGGGAGATGCAGGTGCAGGGGGTTCTGATTGGCGATTTTTTTCACATGGAGGTTGATAGTATCGTGTTGTTCACCGGTAGCAGAGAAGGCATATGCCGTTGTAATAATTATGCCTATACAATGTTTAGTTAACCCTACTGATTATATAGTTGCACAAAAACCAAATTTCGATAATTTTCTAACAGAATTGCTCGAAGCATTTTAAATTAATTTATGGATGATTAATATTATGTTTTTGACTTTCAACTATGTAAAATGCGAAGATATTTAGCAAATTTAGCTAACCAAATATTGGCGTGATTTTTATTTAATTTTATTAATAATTTCATTCAGTGTGATATCGGCTATTATACTTACTCCCAAATTGCCAATTAACACTGGTTTGTTAATTAGCTGTCATAGATTATGCCCAAGTTCATTGCAAAATTGAGCATTTAATTGAATATTAATTTCTCTTCCACTAAGTAAACCAATAGAAATTTAGCCAATTAAAATTCCTATTTCATTCACTAATTTAGCTAATTTACTCATTCATAAAATAATTTAGCTAATTTACTCATTCACTAAAATAATTTAGCTAATTTACTCATTCACTAAAATAATTTAGCTAATTTACTCATTCACTAAAATAATTTAGCTAATTTACTCATTCACTAAAATAATTTAGCTAATTTACTCATTCACTAAAATAATTTAGCTAATTTACTCATTCACTAAAATAATTTAGCTAATTTACTCATTCACTACGATACCAATTTATTTAATAAAATTAATATGACTAATGATTTGCATAAATCGGGGGTATGCCACAGCTATTGGCACTCTCTCACCAGATGGCAGCACAAGACAACATTGTTGCACACGCCTCCGTACTAGTATTAGCCACCATTTTCCCCCAGATAAAACCCCATGTCGCATGTACATTGTCAACAGAACCGGTCCTATTGCCAATTACCTCCAAACAAGCTTGCCTCTTTTGACCGCAACCCCCCCGGATAATTGCAGTGATTTTTTGGCAAAATAAGAGTAATATCCGGTGCCTGTTATAGCTTGTTGATACGGTACCCCCTCCCTCCCCCTCGCCCCCTTCCCCTCATCCCACGTGCTATTGAAAAGGGGGTGTTGATCAGTCTATCGATCGCTCCCTCAATACTCTGGGAATTAATTGCAGCAACCCCTGGGGGTGGGTTATACGCCTTTTCATTATGGACAATCTGCATTGCGGGACCAGCCCAAGCCAACTTCACAGCTCAAAATCTTGGGATCATTCAAACTCCTCTAAGCGTAACTGTTAATAATAGCTATTATGCAACAGCTGACGCTGACGATTGCCAATTCGTTACTGCTAAAAGAGTTAATGACAGTTGATTTGTAACTGTTAATAGCTAAGAATGAGTGTTGATAATAGCTAATATGTAACTGTTAATAGCTAAGAATGAGTGTTGATAATAGCTAATATGTAACTGTTAATAGCTAAGAATGAGTGTTGATAATACTAATATGTAACTACTAGTTGTAGCTAATATGTAACTACTTGTTGTAGCTAATACGTAACTACTAGTTGTAGCTAATATGTAACTACTAGTTGCAGCTAATATGTAACTACTAGTTGTAGCTAATATGCAAGACTAGTTGTAGCTGTAAACATCTAACTGCTAGTTGTAGTTAATATGAAATAATTATTATTAACACTAGCTTATATGTAACTATTCATATTACGATTATAAATAACAACTAATACATAACTGCTAATAATAGCTAACAATATATGCTAAAATAGCTGTTTCGTAACTGAAAGCAGTAGCTAACAATATATGCTAAAATAGCTGTTTCGTAACTGATAGCAGTAGCTAACAATATATGCTAAAATAGCTGTTCCGTAACTGATAGCAGTAGCTAACAATACATGCTAAATTAGCTGTTTCGTAACTGATAGCAGTAGCTAACAATATATGCTAAAATAGCTGTTTCGTAACTGATAGCAGTAGCTAACAATATATGCTAAAATAGCTGTTTCGTAACTGATAGCAGTAGCTAACAATATATGCTAAAATAGCTGTTTCGTAACTGATAGCAGTAGCTAACAATACATGCTAAAATAGCTGTTTCGTAACTGATAGCAGTAGCTAACAATATATGCTAAAATAGCTGTTTCGTAACTGATAGCAGTAGCTAACAATATATGCTAAAATAGCTGTTTCGTAACTGATAGCAGTAGCTAACAATATATGCTAAAATAGCTGTTTCGTAACTGATAGCAGTAGCTAATATGTAGCTGTTAGCAGTCTATTATTAAAGGACGAGCTGATATACATGTCTATTAATAGCAGCTGATATCCATGTCTATTAATAATAGCAGTTATTCATGGCTTAATAGCTAATAACTAATATGGATCCAGTTTCAACTTTCAACCCTAGTGTCCGTGGTGAGTTTCACCATCACCAGTGACAATAAGCGGTCCTGCATGAGGTTGACCTACCCGAAATATACCGATACTCTGGCATTGCCCTACATGAAATCCACTTTGGCCAAACAAGCGGGGTCCGGTTTTTCCTCCCCCTGGAAAATGTTTGCCGACCGGATAGTCCCTCAAGTTGCACAATCAAGTCTGAAGGTCCGTTGAAAACTGCTGTTGCTCTCCTCCAAAACCTCCCCCCTTCGCCCCCTTCGCCCCCTCCAACTTTGCCCCGGGTGCAAGTACAGTATATCTTCCGTCAGAAGCATAGCCCCGGAGCAATTTCAACGTACAAACCACATGGGTCTCGAGCAAGGGAGGGGGTTACAGGCAAAACGAAAATCCGGGGGGCGGAAACCGCCCCCTTTCGCCCCCCTCCCATAAAAGGCTTCTCTCCTTGGAGGCGGCCGTATTTCAAGCCCCGGATAAGAGTTACAGGCCTATCCTCCGTAAGGGGGCGCCAGCTCTAATCAACATTTAATTTCATGAAAAGGTTTAGAGGGGAGGGGGTGGGGAGGGAAAGGAGGGCCTTTTGTGGGCTGGACGGAAATACCGGTGCTAAAATCACAGTTACACGAGTAGCGTTTGTGTAGTCGGTTAGGGCTTTACAAATTTCAGGGAATTTGATTCATTAGAAATTTAATTGTGGTGAGAGACGACAAAATGTGTGCATAGCCTCCATATAGTTCTTATATCTTTAGTTAATCTCAAGTAGACATTTCAACCCTCAATTGCATCACAATCTTTGAAAATTTGGGATTTTCGCTAAAATCGATTCAAAATTTTTGAAGAGAGAGGAAATGTGGGAAGACATCTGTGCAGTGTACAACATTAATTTATCTAGTTAGCTAAATATTAATATATAGTGTCTAAAATGTGGTGAATCTGGAGTAAACATTTCAACGCTCAATTTGAGCACAATTTAAAAAATTTAAAAAATTTAAAACCTTCGCAAAAGTCGGGTTGAATATTTTGGACGCCATTTTGAATCCAAAATTGTACAATTTTCAAATTTTAAGTCCGGCCATCTGAAAGCCCATTTAATGTTCCTTCCGACGCTTCAACAATGGTTATGACAGCTATTATAATTTTAGAGTTATCGTTCTTTAACTACGCTCGCGCCGACCTTGAAAACTTACCGGTCTTTCCCTGCACTATATTCGTGGGTCCTACTTTCTCCTAGTCCCCCCCAGGGGAAGGATCCTCATTGTTTACGAGGCACACCACGCAACAGATGCAATCTTCGCATCATGCATCACAAAGCGCCATAGTTGGAAAAGCTAGTTAGGCATTGTGTTTCGGAGCGTAAGGACTAGGAGGCTCGATAAGTGGTGTGCGTGCGACCTGTCAGGGCCATACCCCTCTAAAACTTTTGGAGGGACCTAATTAAAGCTGAGTTTTAAACCTACCCAATATTGTGTAGCAACAATCCTCAGGTTGGATTGTTGAGCCTCTTGCATTAATATTTTGTAACGTAATATAAGCATGGAGGGATGTTGTTACGCGCACTGTAGTTTCGTAATGAATAACATTGCACCAAGGCTAATTAGAATGCCCGGTAACTAGTTACTCCAACGTAAATAAGCTTCAGCGACGGGTAATTAATTAGGGTGAAAGTTGTGCGTGACGGTATGTCGTGGGCGACCATATTGTTCAAAGGCAGGTGCCACCCACTACGGACAACCCTCTATAAGACCGTTGACGCAACCTCAAAATTTTAATAATTAAAAAATTTCTTCAACAGCTACTGTATTTTAATGGAATAAAAATAGCGATTTAATCCTCAGTGAGTTTGATAAAGTTAATCGAAAAAAGACTTTAAATTTTTGTGATCGGATTAAAAAGTAGTGAAATTATTCTACAGGGTGTGTCAATCTTCATGTAAAATGTTTCGCTCCCACCTGCGCCTCGGGGCCAATAAATAACAGCGTCCCCTTCTCGCTTGTCCTAGAACCAGATTTATCGGAGATGGAATTGAGAGCCCAAACCAAAAACCCTTGAAAAGACTCAGTCAAAAGCTGGTCGAAAATCCAATTTTCTGTAAAAAAAAATGACAAATCATACTAATTGGACATGAAGTGCACGTAATACTGTATAAGTCTCAATTAATTTTAAGAAGGCAAAAGTTTGTCTCTAAGCTGCTTATTATTAGGTATTATATGGGCATAATAACTGCTATTTGAACTTAAGCATCCTTGTGGGCCACTAGAAATGATTACCTTGACCTTTGACTTGAGCAGTTTGAAGGAAACCCTCGCAGAATCATATTTTTGCTGAAATATATCGAACTAAGAATAGAAAAAAAAATCGAACCACATTGTGGCTGACTCCTTAAAGATTACTTTGACCTTTGACCTCGAACGTCACAGCTAGAACTTCGCAGAATCAAAAAATTTCGCACAAATATATCGATCGGAAAATATCGAACCAGATTGTGGCTCATAACTGCTTGAGAATCACCTTCACCTTTGACCTCGAACGTTACAAGTATATCCTCGCATATTATTTTTGACCAAATATGTCGATTTAGGAATAGAAAATATCTTACCACATTGTGGCTCTTATTCCTTGAGGATGGCCCTGACCTTTGACCTCGAACGTCAATAGTTTCAAGTAAATCCTCGCATAAAAAATTTCGCAATAAAGTCGCTTTAGCAATAAAATATATCTAACCAGCTTATGGCTTTTAACTGCTTGATGATGACCATTGACCTGTGACCCAGAACGTCAGGTAGTTTCAAGTAGATCCTAGCAGAATTAAAATTTTGCACAAATTGATCTATCTATGAATAGAGAAATATCGAACCAGATTGTGGCTCTTAACTCCACCATTTTGTATCCACATCACGTCCCATGTTCCTTCCGCCGAATCCAACCAGATGTCGCCCCAAACCACACCAGGTCATTCCCATCGGGCAGGTCAAGCAGTAAATAATCTTAGGTGTCACCTGACCCATACCTTGCGACACCCTTGCTCGTTGAGAATGCAAGGTACGACACCTTGTTTTCTTGTCCTGAATGACGAATGGCGTCTGTCCCTCCCCGCTCCCCGCCACCCCCTACTTTTACGCCTGCCATCCGCAGTGCATTATGGTCCTGCCAATAGGCCTTCATCTTCTTTTAAGGAGTTTGTCGTCGACGTTGCGGCAAAGGTCTCTAGGGGTATGGGGGGGGGGGGCACCGCATTCGGGGGAAGGTTGAGACATGGCTCCTCCCACTGATGATGCTTCGAGGGTCTTTACAACCTTTGGTTCCTTCTTCTTCTCATACCCCCAGGAGAACGATAGTCTGTCCCCGTTTACGCTTCATTTGTCACACGGAATTTACGAGGTGTTTCTTTTGATTTTCGGGAAGGTTTACGAGTTGATTGGTATTCCTGGGAGACGCCTGGGGGTGATTAGACACTTGGATTCAAAATGGATGCCTGAACGTGTTATAGCGAGCTACAATCAAAATTACATGGATATTTGCGACTTCTCGCAAGCTTGTAAACCCAGCGAGATTACCAAGCTTGCGAGAAATGGATGCTGCGAAAGCGTGAACGAACCCAATTATATTAGATTCGTTCACGCTTTCGCCACTGTCGCTTCAATTGACCATTATATTATAAATTTTAGGGGTCGGAAACGCACCCGCACCGAGTCACTCCGCCGCGTGTCGCACGCCTCTTGCACACTGCCTGCCGCAAACTTGAAAGGGGCGTAACTCGGTGAAGCCGCATTTCCGATGCCTAGTTCCTTATGCAAAAATGCTCATACCTGCGCCCTCTACCACCACCTTTTCTGGTGACACGCTTAGGATTAACACCCTGTATATCTGGCAAATGTGTCGCCCCCTAACGGCCACACTCCTTGTCCTTACAGCAGCGCCTCTGATAGCCATCTTTCTAACTACTCGCAGCGCAGCTCCCCCTAGTGGGTTCCCGCCCAACTTCCCTCCACCAGCGCCTCTAGCGGCCTCATTTTCCAATACAACCAAAAACATCCAAACTGTGAACTTCCTCTAGGTCTGGGGGACATTCCCCGGCTGGCCAAAAGCAATCGCTCATCTTGGAGAGCGAGCTAGGCCTAGTCTGGAGAATTTTCCCTCGGGGGTGTCGTTGATTGATACCGTCAGTTGTGCAACTTCAAGGAGGAAAAGAGGGGAGAGGAGGAGTAGGGAGGAAGCGGGGAGGAAGGAAGGAAGACGTCGCGATGTTTCATTATGAGTGGCTGCTCTAGGGGAAGAAGGGGGGGGAGGGGGGGGGGGCTCAACTTATTACCATTTAATTTCTGGGCGGAGGAACCTGGGGGAAAGCGGGGGGTGGAAGATGGTGGGAGGGGGGAGGGAGTAAAAGTTGAAATGAAACTTGGGTCACACGACGACTGTCGGAAACTCATTAAGATAATGAAGACAGCGCGACACAGCCTCTGAAATAATGCTCGCTGCCGACATTTTGAAGAAAATGACACGACTCATTGCGAGGAGTAATGCTTGGCGGCCATCTTGGGGGGGGAGGGGGGGTTATGTGTTTTGATGTACAGTACACTACACCAGGAGGATATACCGACATGCCGTCATAAACCGGGGTCATGCAAGTTTTGTCTACATTTTACATATTTATATGTTCAGAATATTTCTAATTAGAACAATAAGAAGAAGAAGTAGTAGTAGTAGTAGTAGTAGTTGTAGTAGTAGTAGTAGTAGTAGTAGTAGTAGTAGTAGTAGTAGTAGTAGTAAAAATTACTCTCAAATACTCTCAAAGCATAGGCTCTTTGTACTAATATTAGGTTAAATTATTAGAGGTCACTGCAATCCAATTCTACCGGGCAATGACCTAGGTTGACCTCCATGCATCTGAGGTTAATAGTTCAAATTGTTCTTCTGTACCGGTACTAGAGTAGTTTGAAAATTTTATTAGTTCAACTAATATTTGAATATAATATTTTGTACCTGTTATAAGAGTAGCTGTTTGTAAGTAGCTGCTTAATAATAAACGAATCGTGAGTTTTGTTGGGGTATGGCCCAGTTTGAACTACATGCATCTGAGGTCAATATTTCAAACTATCCTTCTGCATACTCGTTTGAAAAATCTGAGTTCAATATATGAAGCTAATATTTTGTAACTGGTACAAGTAACTGCTATGATGAGTTTTGAAGAATGGTCCAGTTTGACCTCCATGCCCTTGAGATCAATATTTTCATCCGTTCTGCACATTATACTTACTAATATTAGGAGCTAATATGTTATATCTAATAAAACTAACTATTAGAAAGTAGCTGTTTAATAGCATATTAGTGCCAAAAATTGTTATAACTGGTATTAGAACACGATATAGCATATTTATGCGTATGTACCTTGTACACATGAATACGCACAAAAATTGGGAATCACAATCCCCCAAAATTTGTGTTAGGTCAAGGTTCAGATCCAGGTCAAACGAGAGGGGAAAAATCTGGGTTAGATCGATCGATCGTCATGGATATTAATCAATTCACCCCAGTTTCTCCAGCATTGTAGAAGCATCTGGGATAAGGAAATGTCACGAAGGCCTGCGACACTTCCATTGAAGCGTGCCCATTTCTCTTGCGTGACCTTGACCCGACCTGACCTCTCCTTCTTTATTGACCCAAACTCAATTTTGGCTCGCGGAGAGAGGGAAAAAAAAGTCGTGGCCCAAAATGGCATAGTTTGCAAGTCGGTGGTAAATAAGAAGGAGGCGCTGCAAGTATGGGGTCATAAAAACTGTTGGAAAAAAAATGGCTGAAATTTTGGGAGAAAACATAAAATTGGGTCTACCTCCAACTCGGCCAAATTTTGGTTCACATGCTGGATAAACATAAGCGAGCGTGTGGGTACAGCGAGCTGTCAAAACACGCCCAAAACTGGCGTAAAAAAAGCACCCGTGTGACATTATTTCCGCCATTTTTGAAGACTATAATTAGAATTTTTAATGATTTTAAAAGAGCCAGGGACTTACATAAGGCATCAAATTTAGAATCAGAAAATAACGAAATAATATCAACCCTTTAAAAAATTAGATTCAATGCCAGAAAAGTTAATGAAATTTAAATACATGAAATGAAAAGATATGTAAATAAATATAAGGTATAAAAATAAAAATATGTACATATGAATATAAATAAAATAAAAGGTATAGTACATAAAAATGTGTACATATGAATATAAATAAAATAAAATAAAATAAAAGGTATAAGTAAATAACAAAAACTTGTAATAGACTCTAAGAAAATAAAACGATTTATATCTAGCATATTAAAACTAAGGTAAATAACAATTAATTAAATTAATAAGTAATCCGATATAAAATTAAATTAATACCAATATTCAATTCTATGATAAAGTAATATAAATTAAACATTTCATAAATAAGGAACATATAATATTGTAAAAGTCGAAACATGAACACAATAAACACTAGAGATGTAAAATATTCAAAATTTAAATACAAATATCTAACATCGGTAAAATTTCCAATATTTCGATACTCAAACTCTAACAGTAAAAATGACTTACGGTATTCACTTTTGTAAAAAAAAAAAATTGCGAATTTCCATAGGGCGAATTTGCATCGGGCGAATTGGTATGATACCGTTCGTTCGCCATGGTATATAATATTGTATATTTTTGTGGCAAAAAAAAACAACTTCAACTGTGAAATCACAGACGTTCGCTCCAAAAAAAATCATGCTTTTTTTTCAAAAAAAGACGGGGGGAAAAAAACCTCGTCCCCGGTACAAACGAGTCTTTGTAACTGTTGACTGTACCGTTTAAACGAAAGCCGAACCCGAATTGATAAATTGGGCAAACTTTTTCCTCCGGAATTCTTAATTGGCCTTCTCCAAACTCAGCCTAGGGGATTTCCATTGGAAACACCTCGTTACCGTTTTCCGGGTTTCAGAGGGAGGGAGGAAGGGGGTGGAGAAGCAGGGAGTGGGGTTTCTTCAAATGGGACCATTTTTTGGTTGGATGGAACATTTCCTCCTGTTATTCCCTTGGAAGAGAGAGAAAAAAAAAGATGAGGATCTTTTGAGGGTTCATTTGGTTAATAACGTCGACAATTAAAAAATTAACAATTAAAAAGTGGTGTCGGAACATTGTTGGTAGCTGTACAGTACTTAGGTGCAATATTGTAACATTATCTGTAAGCAAATGCAAAGTTATTTCTCAAATTTTGTTAAAGAAATTCTAGTACAGTATTTTTGAAAATTTGTGTAATTTCACTTTATAAATATTTTGAGTTCCTTTCGACACAACTAAAATTTCCCCTCCTAAATGAGTAAAAACCTGTTTTTACTTGTTATTTTTGTTTTATTTGGGGTTTTTTTCGTTTGCGAATTTCGAAAAATATTTTGAGTGCGCTCTAAATTGAATAACATTTAAATATTACAGCGAAGTTATGTTCAATTAGGGTCATTTTAACTAAACTGAAAATTGAACTCTCTCAATTTTTGCTTTTATTCAACTTGAAATTGCATTTTCTCACTTACTCCATAATGTCTCATTTCAGGCTGAATAATTTGAATCATTTTTAACTCAACTGGATATTGAATTTGCTCAATTTCTGCTCAATTTGAGTAATAAATTTTTACCGCAACTTGAAATTATATATATAATTATATATATATATATATATATATATATATATATATATATATATATTTGTACTTCTCAACTTGTATCATTTAATAAACTCAATATGAAATCTGAATCGTCTCTCTTTCAAAAACGTCCCATGAAGAATAGTGTCCCAAATGTTGTCCCCCCAGATCAAAAAATTGCTGACATCTGAGACTTAATCCATTTTTAGAACAGAAAAAGAAAGGGTTGTATATATCCAGCTCAATTTTCCTTTCCACATCAAACAAACGAACAAAAACAAACGAAAACCTTCCCCCTCCCCCCACCCACCAAAAAAAATAAAAAAAACGACAAAAGAACGTCCAGGGTGTCCCGGAACTGTTCAAACAGTTCTAATAATCGGCATGTGTCGTGACAGGCTTCCGGGAAAAGTGGTCTGGAACTTCTTTTCTTTTTCTTGTCTTCTATTTTTTACCACCAGTTTTTCTTCCTCTTTACTATAGTTTTTTGTGTGTGTGGGTGTGTGTGTGTGAAGAACCGAATCATAAAACCGAGTCCGCTCGTTTGTTCTGAAAGGCTTTCAGACAAAAGGCGGCAGGGACTTGGGAGTTATCCCAGCCTTCTGTTGATTATTGCCCCCCTCCCCCCAGTCCCCACCACCCTCTTTCTTGTCAACAACAAAGGAGGGAGTAGGAGGGGGGGNGGGGGGGGGGATATCGAACTAATTGGAAAGTCCGAGTCAGTGTTGATCCGGATCTGAACAAAGCCAGAAAGTTTGTGCGGTATAGCCTGTGGTGGAGTAACAAACCGGGAGGGAATCTGGCACGATACTTGTAGAAAAGATCAGTGAAGGATCAGTCGGAAAATTAGGATCAGTTTAAGGATTAAGAATCAAGTTTGGGATCATGTTTACACTAAGTACTAATTTAATCATGCGTAATTACAATATAAGTGGGGGAGGGCAGGATTTAGGAGCCAATTACGGGCTGTGACGTTACACCAGCAAATTGGGATGTCGAAATATCGATGTATCGCGAAGTATAAATGGAATATCGATATATCCACATATCGTGTAATGTAATATCGATATATCCACATATCGTGTAATGTAATATCGATATATCCACATATCGTGTAATGCAATATCGATATATCCACATATCGTGTAATGTAACATCGATATATCCACATATCGTGTAATGTAATATCGATATATCCACATATCGTGTAATGTAATATCGATATATCCACATATCGTGTAATGTAATATCGATATATCCACATATCGTGTAATGTAATATCGATATATCGGGATGTCTTATGTCGCTAGATGTGATGTCGATATATTATCATATGGTGAAAATGAATATCGATATATCACCATATGTAATATCGACAATCCATATATTGCGAAATGTAATATTGATATAATTATCGCCATATTGTAAATGGAATATCGATATATCCGTGTCTGGTATAATGTAATGTCGATATATTGGGATATCGCTAGATATGATGTCGATATATAATCATATCGATATAGGCCTACCACCTGATAAAATATCGACAAATCCAAATATTGCGAAATGTCGTATCGATATATCCACATACTGCATAATGTAATATCGATATATCGGGATATCGCTGGATATGATGTCAATATAATTTCTTATAGCGAAGTATATCACCAGATGAAATATCAAGAAATTCATATATTGCGAAAGGTAGTACCGTGTTCATATAATGATCTCGAAATGCAATATCGACATATCTCGAAATGTGATATCGACATAGCTCGTCGAAACGCAGTATCGATATGTCGATATGTATGCAATATCGATATCAATTATGGCGAGGTTGCAACTAGTACTTATTAAATCGGAATTATACTCTATACGTACAAGTATTCATCAGACACGTTTAATTAGAGTCATAATTAAGAACTTAATAAACATAAACGGCAGTAGGTATATCATTTGCTGCTTCTTGGTGCATCACACTACAGGCACAGCCTCCCTGCATACAAATCATCCATTTTAGCCCCCGAGCTATTGAATCAGATCCTGTCTCTGCCATAGATTATCCCCATGCTCTAGTCGATTTCCATGGTGATCCTGCCCTCTAGCGACATCCCGATCGATCCCCACACATATAGAAGCTCCCTCGTTTTGCCCTTAATTGGCTAC
>JYFJ02005128.1:0-26966 GCA_000934665.2 Catajapyx aquilonaris
TGATGGCAATTAACTCACTGGTTGCAAAAACAAGTGTAAGCCAGGGTGAATCATCGCATTCTTTTCTGCTAAGTACAGTGCTGGACAAATTAGCTGTCCCTGAATGTTTTTTTTCCGTCGGCGATGGCGCTGCGTTACCTGGCAACCCCGTCCGTCTGGCCAATTCAAACATCAGCATGTGGAGACTGCTTCCATTGTTGCCACTGTTTACAAATCGAGTGAGTGACTCGGACGACCCAGCGACGGATCTCTTCTGCCTGCTTACACAGTATCGGCAGGGATACGCAGGAGAAAACGGAAAAATAATGATGTTAGAAGCAAACCACGTTGGAAAAATATTATCCCTGGACTCAAAGAAAGGTTTTCGTCCACAGCACACGAAATACAATATTCCACCCCTGAGGAGGGGTTGTCAATGATTAAGATCAGGGTTGTGCTAATTGAAAGTGCTTCAACTGACGCACAGATTCTTTCGGTTTTTGTGTCTTTTCCGCATACTTTGACACCTCTAAGACGAATGGAGACCATGCCCCATATGTCACACACCACGCCAGTCTCGTAATTTGTCCCCAAAGACGTCATATCTCAAAATGGCTTCCGCTGTTCCGCATATACGAGTACGTGTCGTTCGCGTCATATTTGCACCAGGAAGAGTACACGACTAACATGACACGTACAGGGGTTGGACACAATAATATGAACACCTGCAACAAGCGTTAGTCGTGTATCTCTTCCTGGCGTGAATATGACGCGAACGACACGTACTCGTATATGCAGAACAGCGGAAGCCATTTTGAGATATGACGTCTTTGGGGACAAATTACGAGACTGACGTGGTGTCTGACATACGGGGCATGGTCTCCATTCGTCTTAGAGGTGTCGAAGTACGCGGAAAAGACACAAAAACCGAAAGAACCCGTACGTCAGTTGACGCACTTTTAATTAGCACACCCCTGATCTTAATCATTGACACCCCCTCCTCAGGGGTGGAATATTGTATTTCGTGTGCTGTGAACAAAAACTTTCTTTGAGTCCATGGATAATTTTCCCAACGTGGTTTGCTTCTAACATCATTATTTTCCCGTTTTTCCCTGCATATCCCTGCAGATACTGAGTACGTTTACATGGGACTAAAAATCGGCCTGACCCAGGCTTCCTAAGCAAGGCCATCGCCTTAGGTAGACCACCCGATCCAAAAGGCTTGGGCTGCGCCCGACAACGGCGCAGATAAGGCCGGTCTATCGTAGGCCCAGCGGCTACATGGGAGTAAACCGGTTCGCCTAGCATAGGCTAGGCCGATTTTTAGTCCCATGTAAACGCACTCAATGTTTGAGCAGCCGAGCAGGCAGAAGAGACCCGTCTCTGGGTCGTCCGCGTCACTCACTCGATTTGTAAACAGTGACAACAATGGAAGCACTCTCCACATGCTGATGTTTGAATTGGCCCGCCGGACGGGGTTGCCAGGTAACGCAGCGCCGTCGCCGACGGAAAAAAAACATTCGGTGACGGCTAATATGTCCGATTATGCTCGATTATTGGACCAAAGATCTCAATATTTAATGCATTCTTTAAGTCAAATCACATGGTGATGCCTTACCTTTCAACTTGTATCACTATGGCTGCTTAGGTGTCAGAATTACCTCGAAGGTGTTATGCTCGTACATGCTGTTTCCCTTTGACTTTTTCATATTTCTGTAGTTTCTGTTTTGAGGAGTAAATATTTGGTGCTTGCATTTTAGCATGTAATCATTCAGATAAATAGCCATGAATATTTGAACGACATCATGTCATTGGTACATACGAGGTGTGATCAAAAAGTTCCCGGATTTTAGGTATACCGTGCCAACCAGTGGAGATACGAACTTGTGACGCTACAGGGAGCTAGGAGCACCTTTCAGCTATTAGTCTGAAAAATATCGTCTTCATAGGTGCACTTGTTTCCGAGTTTCGGCAGTTTTCTTGACACCGTGTTCTTGTGCTTCTGCGATTTTTCTAAATGGCTGATGTTAGGGAGGAAAGGATTTGTATTAAATTTTGCTTCCAGCTCAACAAAATTTCGGCTGCAACCCACCGAATGCTGAACAAGGCTTTTGATGAGTAATATGTAAGACAAGCAATAACGTATGGGTGGGTTAACAGCTTCAAAAGTGACGCGCCAAGTTCGCAGCAAAATCAATTCAATGCTGATAATTTTCTTTGACATTATAGGAATTGTGCATATGGAGTTTCTCCCTCCTGGTAAAACTGTCAACGGCAAGTATTAGGGCCTACTGGGATGTTTAGAGACGATTTAGGCTCAAATGGCCGGAGATGTGGAAGAACATATAGACTGGTTGCTGCACCATGACAATGCCGCCTGCACACACCTCATGCGTAGTCAGGGACTTCCTGATAAAAAATAACATGACCACTGTTCCCCACCCTGCATATTCGTTTGTCCTGGCCAAGGGGGTACTCACTTCGGTACTCCGGTGTACACCTGCAGTGGTACTCTTTGGTACTCCTTAGGTACTCCCTGGTGCTCCCAGACAATAAACAAATATGCCTCTAACTTCGGGAGATTTTCCCTCTCGTGTCGTGCTTCCAATCCCAAGGGGCTAAAAAATGGTGCCGGGGATCGAACCCGGGATCTTTCACATGCAAAGCGAACGCTCTACCACTGAGATACACCCCCACTTCGTAGGAGTTATTGCTTCATTACATTATAGAGGAGACCTATGAACATGTTCATAACACATAATATTGAACATAATTTCATGTATGGTGACACCATGTCCAAATCTCCAAAAGAAGGGCATAGATGCTCTGTATAGGCTGTGTACAATACACACTATTATACTAATAAATACGCCTTTTTTACTTCAGCATAACCGAATCTACGATTTCAAACGTCCTATTTAATGTCTCTGGGCCAGTTGCACCGGCCTCAGTATAACTTAGAACCTCGGGTATAATTCTTGTTATACCCGAGGTTCTAAGTTATACTGAGGCCGGTGCAACTGGCCCTCTGTCTCTATAAAGTGAGTGATGACCAATAGTTTCACAACTATCTGTTCTCTTCCTCAGATGCAGGACAGAGCTCCTGTTCACATAAACCCTCTGGAGGAGGAGGAAGAAATGCAGAGAGGAACGCTCGAAGGAATATTGAAGCACTGTCATCACCGTCATACCTAGCAGAATCTACATCTATACGTATGTGCGATTAAACAGATTAACTTTTTTCATATAATGCGTGTTGGGCCCATATCATCTGTGGATCGGAAAAAACAAGCTTGCTAATAAAGAACCTTAATTATCTCTCAATAAATTCTTCCTCGTTGAGATTCCAGGTTAATTACGAGTAATTTCGGTGTGCCAGGTCTTCGGGTGCTAGGTCTTCAGGGAGGCAAGTACAGTATATTACTAAGGAAATTTAGAATCAAAAAGGCTTCAATGTTATAACATGTCATTGCATCTAAACATTACAATCCGTTACTCAAGTATTCGTTCGAGTTAAACATTGGCCTGTATTACAGTACTAGCTAATTACCCGCATATGCAGTAGATATTTGTCATGTGTTGCATTGGTCCAGTGGCTAATATGGAGCTAATAATGGCAAAAAAAATTGAATCTAGATAATGTACGTCATACCTGATTTTCAGACAACCCAGTTCACAACTGCATCAGTTACTATCAATCTCGTTGAACCATTCCCAATGCTTAATTGTAACCAGGAACCCTCCCATTAAATGTGCATAATAAATGTTTCAAACTGTAGTGTAACCGAGGGAATAACGACAGGGAGCTCTTGAATAAGCGTGCAAGCCAAGGCCTGGTTGAATACTCTCTGGCCTCTGCTTTTACTCTCTGCTTTATTGTCCCCTAGTCCAGGAAACAGGATCACAGGGTTGGAACTATGAAGTGCGGACACAACACAATCAGTCGGCATTATTAAGTTATTATGTTTTCTTTTAACTGATCCACGTTCATATTTTTAGATAATGTTTTTTGACAATTTTTAATCCTTCATTTTGTACTCGTCAACACTACAGGATTGTAGGTGAGCGCTTCCTGCACATGTACTCGAGCAGAGTTAGTCATATTAATTTCTTCATATCAATTTATTATTGGCTCTCGCAGTGATCCACAAGTATTTTTTCAATAGAGCAGGATTTTATCTATGACAAGTTTTAAGCGCTCTAAAAACAATGTGTATGCATGGTATACACAGCAAATTGTGTACTGCATTGTACGATTGTACTAACTAATGTACATAATGCAGTACACAATGTGCATTTTTTTTTTTAATCGCAACGCTGTGTACCATGGATACATGTTGCTTTTGAGAGAGTACCCCTTGAAGTATCAGTTCGAGACTAACATCCTGTGATGATGGGGGTGGCGTACTGCAGACAGAATAATTTGGGAACATACGCAGTTTCTTATCATTTTTTGTTTGTTTTTGACGAGTGTGAGAGTCAATGCTCTTCATGTGTGGGAATCTGTAATTTTCTTTTAGTGGACATGTCCCTTTTTAGGCCTTCTGTAGCAGGTATAGGGTGGCCATTTCCAAATCTTCAGAAAGAAGGACACAGCTGGTAGGTATATATCGTATATGCTTTATACAGTACCATACATTGTGTGACCCCTGACCTCGGGTCACACCGTGACTAGCTCAGTAACGCAGGTTCAGTTGGAGAAAAGATGTCAGACTGGGAGAAAAGGGTGAAAGAAGTGGCGGGGAAAACTCGAAAAGCAGCGAAAAGTTTCAGATAACATAATATGCATTTTTTTACTTATTAACACACTAAGTAATAAGGCTAAAAAATGTAACCTAAATCAAATATTTTATGGTGATTGTTCGTGAATTTTGTGGCGCCCTTTCTTTACAATAAGTACATGCTGGAGAGAGTGTCAGAATCGAAGTAGCACAGTGGTCTAATGGTTAAGACCAAGTTAAGACTCTCTCTTCGTAACCTGAAGGTTGAAGGATCGAATCCTGAAAGGAAGACGTCGCGTCGTTTTTTTTTATCGCTATGGACCTTTCCCGCTGTTACTTTATCTCTCATTTCACATTTGTTTCTCTCTGAAGTGCATCTGGTAAATAGAGTAGACCCTTCCAACATACACAGTTTCGTTGCACCAGAGCGTGGCTTTGCGGTAACGCATCAGACTCTCGATCCAAGGGTTCTGGAACCATTGAAAATTTTCTTTCGAAAATAAAAATTTGGTTCGATGGAGAGCACGGATTTTTTTCCCATTCTCTGCAGAGCACATATATTTTTATACCATGGAAATTTTTATAGCGTGGATATTTTTATACCATGGAAAATTTTCTTTCGAAATTGAAAATATATATTTTCATTTTCATTTTTAAATTGTAAATATATGTTTTCATTTTCATTTTGGAATTGTAAATATATTTTTCATTTACATTTTTGAATTGTAAATATATGCTTTCATTTTCATTTTTAAATTGTAAATATATGTTTTCATTTTCATTTTGGAATTGTAAATATATTTTTCATTTTCATTTTTAATTTGTAAATATATATTTTCATTTTAAAATTGTAAATATATATTTTCATTTTCATTTTTGAATTGTAAATATAAGTAGATATATATGGGGCTGATTAAAACAACGCTCTGATTGGTCCACGCTAATTGCCTTAATGAGTTGGCCACGCCCCTTTTAATTACCTTAATTAGTTTGTGAGAAACTGTGATTTATTTTTTTTTCGCCACGTACTCGTACAGGGCATGCACAGAGGGACTTAATTAATGGCACGTGCCTCCATGGAGTGAAGAACTGTGATTTTTCGCCACCTGCTCGTATAGGACGCGTGCCATCAATTAGTGAGATGCGTGCCATTAATTAGTAACATATAGGGTGCATTCGAATGACTGTCAATCGATCTACTCGTGTGCACAGGTGAGACCTTGGAACAATATTAAACACATCCAGTGTATGGTTCCAAACAAATGGTGGTATCCCACTCCCCTAACAAGGGCCCAGGGCCCGATATGGGGGTACAGTAACAAAAAAAATGCAGATTTATTTACTGCAAGTATTAGGCCTACTCATTTCTGTAAATATGACGGATTTATTTAGAGCACATAATTATTGCAAATTTTCTAGTGTAAAAATGGTAGAATAATTCATTGCCAATATTAGTCCGGACGTTAAGGGACGAATAATGGGTCAACCGTGCATTTGGTGAAAAAAGCATGAAATTTGGTACAAATGTCCCTGAGAGCATACTCTTCAAATTCAGATATGGCGCCACGCCCGTTTTCGCCCAGGAGGCGGGTTGGCTACACTGAAGCGAGTGACTAGTCTTTTTCTGAGCGAACTATGCTTCCTAGGCGGATATGAGCCAAACAAATGTTGTGGGGAAACATGTATCCTACAAAAAGTGTATAGTAACTTTTCCACGTACGGCCAGTATTTTTGGAGTTACAGAGACTTGAACCAAATTAAGGGACGAAAAAAAAGTCAACCGTGCATTGGTGAAATTTGGTAAGAATGTCCCTGAGACCATACTCCTCCAATCCAAATATGGCGCCACGGCCGTTTTCGCCCAGGTGGCCCGTAATTGCCGGTTGGCTACCTTGAAGCCAGTTAAAGGTCTTTTCTGAGCGAACTATGCTTCTCAGGAGGAAAGGTGCCAAACAAAGGTTGTACAGAAACATGTACTCTACAAAAAGTATGAAGTACCTTTTCCACGTAGAGTCCTTATTTTCGTAGCTACAGCGACTTTAAAAAGACTTTTCACTCTCTGAAGGGTAGCCAACCCGCAATTACGGGCCTCCTGGGCGAAAACTGGCGTGGCGCCATATCTGAATTTGAAGAGTGTAGTCCCTAGGACATTCCTACCATATTTCATGTCTTCATCACCAAAGTGCACGGTTGACCATTTCATCCCTTAATTCCATGACTATGGGTTCAAGTCGATGTAGCTCTGAAAATATGGACTCTACGTGGAAAAGGTATTTCATACTTTTTGTAGAGTACATGTTTCTGTACAACGTTTGTTTGGAACATATCCGCCTGAGAGGCATAGTACGCTCAGAAAAGACTTTTTACTCGCTTCAAGGTAGCCAACCCGCAATTACGGGCCACCTGGGCGAAAACGGCCGTGGCGCCATATCTGGATTGGAGGAGTATGGCCTCAGGGACATTCTCACCAAATTTCACCAATGCACGGTTGACTTTTTTTTCGTCCCTTAATTTGGTTCAAGTCGCTGTAGCTCCAAAAATACTGGCCGTACGTGGAAAAGTTACTATATACCTTTTGTAGGATACATGTTTCCCCACAACATTTGTTTGGCACATATCCGCCTAGGAAGCATAGTTCGCTCAGAAAAAGACTAGTTACTCGCTTCAGTGTAGCCAACTCGCCTCCTGGGCGAAAACGGGCGTGGCGCCATATCTGAATTTGAAGAGTATGCTCTCAGGGACATTTGTACCAAATTTCATGCTTTTTTCACCAAATGCACGGTTGAATCCCTTAACGTCCGGACTATAATAGGATAGTAAATATTCTGAGTCACTAGAATTTCTCACTGATTGTTGGGTTGATTCTATGAGACCAAGCCTAGGGGATAGAGACCTCCAGGTTAGTGGAGCCCACAAGAGTACATATTCAGCCATAGGGATGGTCAACCCCTGGCTGGATGTAGTCAAGCCTCGGAAATAAGTCATCTGTTACATCAGACCAACTCGATATGGCAGCACAGCCTATAAATATGCAGCCTATGCCGGGACAGCCCATGCCGGGACAGCCCATGTGGGGCGCCGTAGGTACAGACGTACAGTGCACTACAACAATGCAATATTGATTGCTTAAACATGTCATTCCGTGTGGGACATTGTGAAAATAACTTGACTGTGTCTGTCCTTGTAGCTCCTGGGTCATATTTGGCCCCACCCCTTCCGAGTGTCCCCGGTTGCCCACCAGGTCTGGAATACCTCGTAGACGCCGAATACATCATGGTTAAGCAAAATTCGACGTCCGCAACAGGTTATGTTGTCATCTAGTTTTCCTTCCTTGCGCTACTGTATAGGCTATTAGGCTACTGTATTGCTACGTTCTTCTTTCGTAGGTTGGGGGTGCGAAGACGTACAACGCTTCAGTTTCAGAAGTCAACTGGGACATCAAATATATTTTGCCAAAGAGGACGTTAATTGCTGTGTCCGGGAGTATCTGGATCGGAGCAGACCATTTGCTTTACAAATTTTTGACAACTACAGGCAAGAAGTATTGTACCTGTTCCGGCCCTTCAGATGCAAGCGCTGCTGTTTCCCATGCTGCCTGCAGACACTGGAAGTGTCTTCCGGTCAGGGTCAGGTCCTAGGGTCAGTCAAACAGAAGTGGTCGCTGTGGGGCCAGCACTTCGACGTAAAAAAAACGCTGCCAATGACGTCGTATTGCGCATTGTACGGCCCTGCGTATGCTGTTGCGACGCCGGCGCCGACTTCCTGGTACTGTTTCGAGCCCTACTCCAATGCACTCTGCCAATGCACATACCGCGTATTTATACTGTCACTTTGCCCTCTGTCACTGTGACAGGTCATGTCATTAGACGGCGTTACCCAGGTGGGAAAAATATCTAGGCAGTGGTCCGGCTTTGTCGAAGATTTTTACATGAATGCGGATACCTTTGGAGTCACCTTTCCGGTCAATATGGACGTTGCTATCAAGGCAGTCTTATTGGGAGCCTCCTTCCTCATTGTTAGTTGCACCTCTTTGGTTTCCATTATACATGTCGACCTTTATGTAAACCCATTGTTTTACACTGTTAATATTGTTCTGCAGAATTATTTGTTCTACAACATGTGAGGCTATGGATCTAGTGGGCCCTTCTGAATCCTCCATCATTCGAATAACGCCTAGGCACTGAGGTGAAATAAAGGTCAGTTAAATCTAATACGATAAAAACCAGGAATGAATTCAATATGATCGCAAGCTGCCATGTTTCCGGATGACTGTCTTCCGAGATAATGTCGTTTTCGACCGGTATTCCATCTCGCACTGTCTGAAATGTGCGTTGCAGGTGAACTCACAGTCGTTGACTTTGATTAGTCGCGCTCCCCACTGAATTCACTCTAGGTACTTAAATTTGAGCATGATCACGTTTCTTATTTACCAATTCTCAAAACTATATTATTTTATTTTATTTCCATTCTTCAAGATTGATTCAACCTGGCTGACGGCAACCTCCCTGTGACTCAATCTACAAGGTATACAGGAGACGATATTAAAATGAGATGTGCTCCATGTAATAAAGTGCAAAATCGCAATATTCTTGGCACATAAATGTATTTCTCCAGTGAACTACAGTTAAAAGGGGACCAATAATTAACATATTGGGTATATCTGCACGAAAGGAAATGTTCTGCTCTGAAGTTGTCGTCTGATGGTCTGGCATTCACAAACTTGTTGTGGGGCACGTCAGAATCTAAGGTCAGAATGTGGCATGTGAATTTCAGCCTAGACGTAGATTGTGCATTACAATTTTTCGGTCTTGTAGCTGCTAGCTGAGCCTGTTTTCCTTGGTTACACCCCACTGTGTGTTGCAGCCAAGGGTATCCCAGTAAACATTCCCAGAGAGTAAAAATTTCTCACCGGCAGAATGTTGGGTTGATACCATGAGACCACCCCTGGAGGCCGAGTAATAGTCCGGGTGCTAAGGGACAAAATGGGCGTCAACTTTGCATTTTGTGATAAAAGCATGACACTCGGTACTCTCGCTCTTTGGGCCTTTCTGAACATATCTGGACGTGGAGCAACAATACCTGACCCTGCGGGTCACGCGTATTGCGGGTTGTCTACCAGCAAGGGGGTGTTCCCTTTCACCCGCTGCACCAGGTGAACGGTTAACGTTAGGTCACTGGTTCCTTCGTTATTATGGTCTACATACTATGAGGATTAAACATTGTCACGAGTACGTTGGTCGTATTTGCTTAAATTAGCGTGCAAACTGCCACAAGGTGATTTTTTGTAAGGTAAGTTTAGGAGTTACGGTCTTTTACTGATCACTGAGGCATTTTATGAGGAAAAGCTTTAAATAAAAAGTGCGTAAAACACCTTTATTAATTATAATGATCTCTACGGGTTCTTTCCTCCGAGGAATATTTGCGGTGCTATGGAGGATCGAACCCCACATCTGCGCGCGTGCAGGCTGCGATGGGGGAATCGGTCTGAGGCCGCGCGCGCCCGCTCTCTCATGTGGCGGTTACGCCGGGATTTGGGGGGAATAAAGTACACAAGGGTTGGCTAATAACTACTATATTACAATATGGGAGTACCGTTCATAAAGAATGGTACGACTCTATATTGATAAATGTGTACCCTGTTCTCAACCCTTGGGTGCGCGACAGTATGCACATTTCGCAAATGAGAGATTGCGGTGTGGAACTCAGTCACTTCTACATCCGATCAAACACAACAAATTCCCTCTCTTCAGTAGGCCCGGTGTAGGTTCTTATTCTTCCACGGCACTGAAAAGAAAGGTCTCTAACCTGAAAAATGACTGTGCTTTGTTTGGCAGACTGTATGTCGCATGCCAGAGCAGAAATGGCAACCTGGATGATTTTTTTGCCCATGAAAATCAGGTCAATCCAGCAGCTCTGTCAAAATCGGGACAAATGAGAAGCTGCAATAAAGCTGATCTCACAACATGTCGGCCAGCCCAAGCAGTACAGGTAAATCATCACCTGCAGTCCAGTGCAAAATTCTCGATGGTGCAGCACTGGTGCATATCTTGACTCCTGGCACATCCGAGACCTTTAGTGAATATGTCCAAAAAGTATTTAAAAAAAAGTATTTATGCCCTTATGAGAGAAGCAGATATCTATTCACGCATTGATGTCGTGTGGGACAGATACGATCCAGACAGTTTGAAGAATTCTACAAGAATAAGCCGGGGCTCTGGTTCACGAACTAAAGTCAACTTGTCCACAAGAATTCCAAAGAGCTGGCCCAATTTTCTAAGGTATACTCCAACAACAAAGATGAGCTCTTCCAGCTTATTTCAAGGTGTATTTCCAAAGAAACCTGGAATGGCACGGAGGTATATACGTCTTTGGTAGATGGTGTCCTTACAAATGTTGAGCGAAAGGACATGCAAAACGTCACACCATGTGACCACGAGGAAACCGACGCAAGGATGCTGCTGCATGCTGCAGACGCTGTGTCAAGGGGTTTCAAGTCAGTCATGCTTCGAACAGTGGACACAGATGTTCTTGTGCTGGCTGTAACCTATACGCTACCAAAATTAAGGACATAGAAGAACTGTGGGTTTCACTTGGTGTTGGAAACCATCACCAGTATATCGCCGCTCACTGTATCGCTGCAGATCTCGGTAAGTACATTTTTGTACTCGGTGGCGAAAGCGGCTACAAAAATATACAGGTTCTTAAGGCGTCATTTTCTCCAGGTCCACATAAGTCTCTTAGCACGACCTGCTTTCCATGCTTTTATGGGATGTGACTCCGTCTCATCGTTCGCTGGCAAAGGGAAGAAAACAGCATTTGAGGCGTGGAATGCTTATATCCGAAAGCCACGAATGGTTTCCTCTTGATGATTACCGATGGAAAAATGTAAGAGGCAACAGACGACATTGGGAAGTTCACCGTCACTTTGTACGACAGGTCGTCTGGCTTGACCAGTGTCAACGAGTGTTGAAAATCATTATTCACAAAGAAGAACAGGCAACTTGACTGCATTCCGCCAACATCAGACGCTCTTCAGCAACATGCACGGCGAGCAGCTTATCAAGGTGGATTCATTTGGGGACTGGGGTCAGGTCTACGTCCGCTTCTGGCATTACCCACACCGGAAGAATGGGGCTGGAGGAAAGAAAATAATAGTGTGGTTAGGGTTGGACAATGATACCTCCGGCGACACAGTCGTGCTGCAAGGAGCTCATTCGTTGTGGGTGCAAAGAACCTTGCGGAGTCCGGTGCAAATGCGTCAAAGCAGATCTCCCATGCACTGAACTTTGTGCTTGTGACGGAGAGTGCGGTGATGACGAAGTGCCTTGATAAGTTTGTTTTGTTGCGGAAAGAAATCCCGACGTGTCCGTACCGAGATTAATAGGTTTATCGCAGAAAGCAAGCTCACTTTGCAGGTATATATGCTGGTGAGTTGCGTCTGCTACATAGGCAACACGTTAATGTGCCCCCCCTCCCCCGCGGGGTCAGGCATCGTGTCTCCACATCCAGGTGTGTTAATAAAGGCCCAAAGAATGAGTGTACTGAGTTTCATGCTTATATCCTAAAATGCAAAGGCATTTGAGAGCGCCGAGTGAGCGCGCGCGGCCTCACACCGATTCCCCCATCGCAGCCTGCACGCGCGCAGATGGGGTTCGATCCGCCGTAGCACCGTAAATATTCCTCGGAGGAAAGAACCCGTAGAGATCATTATAATTAATAAAGGTGTTTTACGGACTTTTTATTTAAAGCTTTTCCTCATAAAATGCCTCAGTGACCAGTAAAAGACCGTAACTCATAAACTTACCTTACAAAAAATCACCTTGTGGCAGTTTGAACGCTAATAACAGCAAATACGACCAACGTACTCATGACAATATTTAATCCTCATAGTATGTAGACCATAATAACGAAGGAACCAGTGACCTAACGTTAACCGTTCACCTGGTGCAGCGGGTGAAAGGGAACACCCCCTTGCTGGTAGACAACCCGCAATACGCGTGACCTGCAGGGTCAGGTATTGTTGCTCCACGTCCAGATATGTTCAGAAAGGCCCAAAGAGCGAGAGTACCGAGTGTCATGCTTTTATCACAAAACGCAAAGTCATTTCCCTTAGCACCCGGACTATTAACAACATTTCAGGTGATAGGCTTTTTTATGGTTCCAAAAATAATGTCCAACATAGGGAGCTGACCAACTTGACAGGTTTTGCTGTATTAGATGAATCTGGATCAGAGAGATCATATGAAGAGCACAGGGGAAAAACGGGGAATGTCACAGAAAAAATGTCCATGAAAAATTGAAGAAATAGCTTTATTTCTTCACGTGTCTAAAGAATAATAGGGATATCTTCACGTCATTATATGCAACTGTCACCCTTGTACCCATGGAAAGCCTCCAGGTATAAGTGTCACCTATGCTACTATTGTACTGTGCACTTGGCAGGAACCCCAACGGAATTGGACATTCCCCGTTTTTCCCCTGTGCTCTTCATATGCATTTTGGGTGGGTTCACAAATGATAAGCTAGTGACAATGGGTTGGTTTTTTGTCCCACTGCTAGTTAGCATTACCACTATCAACAATTAGCAACCATGGTAACCTATGAGAAAGCTTATGGAAGAATCCTCACTGGCAGAAGCAGGCTGCTAGCAGAGACTAGCTAGAAGGGCTGAAGTCAAGTATACGGGACAGGTCGTCAAATCAATTAGGAAACAGTACTGCCCCTTTGATTCATTGTTTTGTGTGGGTTTAAAGTGGGGGAAGTGACCAGGGACCCCGGAATTAATTCCTCAAGCTTCACCAGAATACAGATGGGATCATTGTCATCACTCAGGTCGAATCATAAGTTGCTAGGTTACAAACAAATTGATTAGGCAAATGTCCCGTTCCCGTATACTTGACATGAGCCGTTAGAAGTAGGCTGACGAAAATCCCACCCATTAATTTTTAATACATACTAGCAGGTTACCCGGCGTTGCCCGGGTATGTTGGGATGCTGTTAAAGGTACGGGTACATATATTTTAGGAAGTGTGTTTGTTTGTAAAATTTGCGTTCCATACACTGGAACTCGATACACCTTAAAATAAGGCCAAGTTACAATAAGCCAAAGTTTGTCACTATCTATGATAGATTGCCTGCTTTGGTTATAGCGTAGTCAATGTAGACATTTTGATTGGATGTGTAAAAAGAGGAATGGGGATGGAGTTGTCCCAGGAAAAGACTGCACAGCCATGTTTTTTTCCCCAGAATATTTGACCCCATGACCCCTCAACCCCACCTCACACCCCCACCTCTTTCCAACTGTTTGCCCTGAAGAACTTGAGAAATGTACGCACATACAGATGCCTGGTGGGAAATTTTGTTTTCAACACTGCGTAATTATTTTTTTTAAATCATTTTTCTTGTATTTATTTGCGTCGAGAAGTCTAATTTCAAATCTACAAAATCCCAGAATGACCATACCATATGAACTCACGTGAGGTGGCCAATTAGCGTAATTGGCGGATGAGTTGAATAATTTACGGCGATGGGACTTGTAAAAAAAAAAAAAAGAGGCGCAAGATATATAAATGCATAAGGGCATTTCCATGGGATTGCGAACTTGGGAAAAGATAAATTGTCGTTGTTGCTATAGAAGTTGATGTAATTATGTTAATTGTTGAGGTGCGAGTAGGGGAAGATTCGGGAATATGCGTGTTGTGGGAGTTAGGTTCATTTTCGGAAGCTGAAACATGCGGCGTTAGATTCTTTGGAAAATGTAACCCCTGATATGCTAATTTAAGGCGGTGTAGGGGCCTTCCCCTGGATTTCTATAAGGGACAAACAAACTCACAAAATCACTAACTAACTAAAATATAAATATAGATGTGTCATTCTGAAGTCAGCTCCTTCCACATTGTTGACGTCATTGCCAATGTCAACAACTCCAGAAGGAGCTGATTGGGGAATGGCACCAATTTAAATGAAAGAAATGTAGCGTAAATGATATGTGACCAATCTTGAAGTCCCTTTCTCACACATGGAGTGATACCATCTATGATGAAAAAGTGCATTTTTGTTTCAGAATTATTTTTGTTGTTGTTGTTCAGAAGCACGTGCCTTTAGGTTCCAGCTCTTCTACGCCTTTGCATATATTCTTGTCACCTCTGCCCCTTGGATACCAGTGGTTCCAGTGGGCCTTTCTGACTGGAATCATCTCAAAAATTCATTGTAATTCAAACCCTCAAAGAATGTTTCTGTTCAACATAAGATCAACAATAATAATAATAATAATGGATACCGCATGATAAGATCAACAATAAGCACATGGATAATCCCTAAGAGTAGCTATTCATAAGTAACCACTGAATAATAAGCCACTTAGGGTCAGTTGATTCAACTCAAATGAAGGAGAAAACCACTGATTATGTATTGTGAATACCTATACATACCATAGTGCCATGCATATAGCAACATGCTGCAGGGGTCGAATTTTAACATTTTTGTCCAGATGCAAAGTTTGCACTCCATACTTTAATCTGGAGTGCAAATCACGTACTTGGAGTGCTTAATTTTTAATTACTGGGTATGGCCATGTATAAAAGCAGAGCCAATTGGAGTGCAAACTTTGCCCTCCAAGGCTCAGTTTGGAGTGCAGATGACAATTTTGGAGTGCAAATTGCACCTTTGCATCCGAATATTTTGACCCCTGATGTTTGTATAAAATAAAGTTGGCCAGGAGACCAGTGTACCCCAAGGAGTCTCCCAGCCAGTATAAAGTACAGTGAAACTGGCATTAATGTGAAGTGGCATAAATTGAAGCAGGGCATAAACCAGGTACTTTCTGTATTATTATACTGTTACAGTTGTAATTACACTGGAATACCCCAGGTTAAGAATGACAGATATCTTTTCCAGTACTGTTACACCTTCTTTCCCACTTTTTGTAGGTTGGCAGTACACTTGCTTGACCACATGTATGCCAAGAAGCCACACACTGCAGGCAGCAAGAAAGATACACCCCTTCCTAAACTGACTGACCATGCCTATTCATCTAATAATACACACAAGAATAACAAGGAACAGGAAAGCAAAGGGAAACTAGAAGCTGGGTGAGTTCAACTTTCCTGAAGATTGCTCAATCTGGTGGTATTTTGTAGGATACATTCACACTTATACTGTACTCCTGATTATCTGGGCTAATGGCTGCATGGGTGTTGCCAGATAATTGGAAAACACGGAAAATGGTCCTAGATACTGTAAAATGAGCTATTCACAGGTTTTTAATGAAGGACTGTACATATTGTGTATTCTGCTTTAATATTTAATCGAAATTAGAAAAATTTCTGTAGATTTTTAGTGTGTCTTCTCGAAAAAGTATGTTGTATTGATTTGTTTGCGAGAAAAATTGACATTTCTTTTGGACTTCCCCTTGTTTTAGCCATGCATGGATAATCCGCACCCGGATAATCGGGAGTACAGTGTATTACAATGTTCCTACTCGAGCAGTGGCTGAGGGGTGTTATTGGTGGGATGGGGAGTCTCACATCCTGGCAGTAATAGCTTTTCAGAATGCCTTTGGCTGTCAATTTGCAGGTAGGGGTGTCTTTCAGATAAGTTTTTGTCAAAAAAATTCATGTTGAGGCAACTTAAAGTGATGTTTTCTGTTGAGTTGTAAATACTGATTGCACTAATTAAAACATCAGGGACAGAGAACCTGAAAATCTGTTGGCAGGAATGTTGTGGTGGACACCTTTTTCTGTGGGTTCAAAATGCTGAATAGCCTCACTTAGCATAGGAAAACTTGGAATGGATTGGTAATGGATTGTCCATGAAAATATTGCAAGTGCAAATATTACATTTTTGAGAAAAATGCCTTTGTTTTGGACCAAACGGGGGAAAAAATCTTCCTTTGGCCAGGACTACATGGTAACATTACTGCATTTCAAAAATTTCACTTGAATGGGTTAAGAAGCAAAAGAATTGAAAAGCTCTTGAGAACCAGTATGAACTGTATTGATTATTTGACTGTAGAGAGCTCTACACGCATGAAGAATCATGAAATTATGTATGGCGGCAGTATACTGATGCTTATGGTTGCTGTGACATCTGATCATGAAAAGGTAATTTGTGAAATGTACCTGAGTTTCAAGTCTCAGAATAAAATGGGAGTAGTAATCAAGAGGACCAATCTGGAGGGGAAATGGATCACTCCTTGCTCACTCCATTTCACATTTTCACTGACAAGTGAGAGCCACTCTAAAATATGACCACCCGGATCAGCCGTCTGACACTCTTACCTCTATGCAGTGTTCTAAACTGAGAATATAAGCAGATCGCCAAGTGGTATCTGAAACCAAGGTGTGGTCTCCAAAACTGAATGTCTAGTTGCGATACTTGTTTTAAACATTATGTCACATTTTCAATACCGTATTACCTCACTTAAAGTAGCATGCCGGTATTACCCGGGGGTATCCAGCATGCCGCAATAACCTAGGTAGATTTCCATCATTTTGATCCTTGTCCAATTTTTTGGAATGCATCTGGTACTGTACTGAAATAATGTTACAGTGAAAAATGTGTGAGTACAGGCCTGCAGGGCTGTGAGAATATTCAAGTTCATCTGTTGTACAGGGCATAGAGTGTGACTAATTCCATATTCAGCCTGCTCTGAGAGGGGAACCCCTCTAAACATTACACATACAATGGTTCTAGGAACATTCCTTCAGTCCTTTGTTTTGCTCAATAGTTCACTGGTCGCAGATCTCGTTGGCAATCAAAGGATCACTACTTTGTGTAGTGATATCAATTTGTCTGAGAAGCCTTGTTATTCACAAGGGAACTTCACAAATGTGTAGATGGATTTGCTGAATGAAACTTGGCACAATAATAAAGGCAGGTAGTAAGTCATCCACCAAAATGCAAACCGTTTCAGCTGAACGATACAAGGTCAAAAGTTATGACCTCTCGAAGTCATAGTGGACAAAAGATTTGAGATAATCTCAGTCTCTTTGGCCAATGTAGTAATTTGTCCCTCCTCTTTCTAAAGACATCCTTAAATTTTTCAAATAATAACATGTTCGCAGATAAGCACATCAGTGTGATTATTTTCAGTGTTCGAAATTGGGATACATAGGCAGGTCGCCAGTGGCACCTGATATGTATAGCATGGTCGCCAAAACTGTATGTCTAGTCGCCATTATTTTATTTTATTATATATCATTACTGTTCCATAGCACAAAATCGCCTATAGTTATAGTGTACAGCGGTAATATGCTTCACAATTCAGAAGCATATTTTTTTACCAACTGCTTCTTTTTAGACATGGAACTGCAATAATAGCCTACACAAATCACATCAATGATGGATTCACTTTGTTCCTCGGTGTTGATTTTATGCTGGCAGACTCCTCTTCTTCCTCGTCAGCTGGTTTGCTGACTTTGGCAATGCTACTGCCCACAAAAAAATCCGAAATCTTGCGTTTTGCCATTTTCCTTGGGAGAGCACTTCTCGAGTCCGATCCGCCTCTCTTGCCGACTGCGACTCGAAATCAGTCGAAAGACTATCTAAGACTATTTCGAAACTTCTCTCTCTCCCCCGTCCCCGTCCCCCCCTCCCCCTCAACCCTCAAGGCCTCAATGCACTCATGACTTATACCGGTCATCGACCTTGGACCTTCTTCACCACACCTTCCCTGTTCCCTCCACCCTCCTCCTAATTAGGTCCATCCTGCCCCGCTTTCCCCTACATCTGGCTGTGACCCCGCGTAGCCGAGTCCTTCCTGCCATCCTGCAACCTTATTTACCCCAACTTGGAACTTGAACTTGACCCCCGGAGTGAGGACCCCAATAAATACCAGGCGCGCTTCATGATAATGAGCCACCAACAGAATCAGCACTGCAGGAACGAAATTGAAAATACGAGGCAGAAATACAGTATTGGGAGGGAAAGCTAGTCGCCAAAGTGGCGACTAGCCATCTTTATTCAGTCGCCAATGGATAACCTAAAGTCTCGAAATGCGACTGGTGACCGGTTAATTTCGAACCCTGATTATTTTTAGACATGGAGCAGGTTGAGATCTGCATGTGCTGCTGAGAAACCTGTGCTTACTCCTAAACAAGTAGTCGTGAATACCACAGAAATTATTTTCCTGGCAGCTAGCTAGTGCATGCAGATTCTGTGCGCCTCGTTAGTTGGGAGAAACAACAATCCATTCCAAAATGGCAATGTTTACAGATCAGGTGCAAAGAGATACGAGGTGAATCAATGAATTCTGAGCCTGATATAGATGGAGTTGATCTACAATGACATACTTCTACCAACTTGTAGTGGCACTCATTGGGTGGTTGTAAAGTAACTGCCTATTGGAAATGTGTAATAAAATTGTCAAATATTGTTCGATTTTCATGAAACAAGTTTTATTCTGTACCTTACAATGGGAGAATTTAAACTCCCACCAGTATGCAACTCCACGGCCCCAGGTGGCAGCAGCAGTCCCGATACCAGTAAAAATGGCGCAGCTGGCGTCCCGTTTTGAAGTCGGGGGTCGGTGGTTAAAGTGCAGAGATGGTGGCGATACATACACGGACCTCGTGCCACAGTTCACTCGAGGACCATAAAGAACTGCCATTCGAAGCTGATGAGCACGGGATCCGTGATGGACAGCCATAGGAGTGGTCGTCCGTTGACATCGAGGACAGAGGAAAACGTGGCACCGCGATGGTTCGCCCATATCAGCTTCGAATGGCAGTTCTTTATGGTCCTCGGATGAACTGTGGCACGAGGTCCGTGTATGTATCGCCACCATCTCTGCACTTTAACCACCGACCCCCGACTTCAAAACGGGACGCCAGCTGCGCCATTTTTACTGGTATCGGGACTGCTGCTGCCACCTGGGGCCGTGGAGTTGCATACTGGCGGGAGTTTAAATTCTCCCATTGTAAGGTACAGAATAAAACTTGTTTCATGAAAATCGAACAATATTTGACAATTTTATTACACATTTCCAATAGGCAGTTACTTTACAACCACCCTGTATATCAGCAAGTTTAATTCTAATTGAATCCTTCCACCAGGAGTACTTGAACCTTGTATGGGTGAAAGTGTGGGCCTGTCCTGATAATGGACAAACTCGAGGCACCTGCAGTGATAAGACACCTCCCCAAAAAAGAGTAGTGCCCCAAGGACATCCACGAAGTGATGTTACAAGTAGGAGATGACGATGCCCCGTCATATGCTACAGTCAAAAGGTGGGCACGAGAATTCAAGATGGGTCAGGAGAGTTTGCAAGATGACCCCCGCCCAGGCGGTCCATCAACTTCGGTCACCGAGGAAAACGTGGACAGAATCCATGACATGGTGATGGCTGACAGGCGACTCACCATCCAGCAGATAGCCATGGCGGTGGCCATCTCTTTTGGCAGTGTCCAGTCAATCCTGACGAAACCCTTGGAAATGCACAAGCTTTCAGCGCGTTGGGTACCTCGCCGCTTGACACCAGATCAGAAGAGGACTCGTGGGATCACATCTGAAGAGTCATTGGAGGTGTATCGACGGGACACTGCCGCTTTCTTGGGTCGCTATGTGACTGAAGAGGAAACATGGCTTCATCATCATTGCCCAGAACCCAAAATGCAGAGTAAGGAGTGGTGGCATCATGGATCTCCACCCCCACGAATGTCTCATGTCGTTCCATCGGTGGGGAAGGTGATTGCGTCGTTTTTTTGGGATTGTGAAGGGGTTCTCTTGGTGGACAGTCTGCCACATGGACGCACTATCACAGGAGACTACTACTACAACCTTTTCCACCAGCTGCGCGAGACCATCACGGAGAAGAGGCCCGGAAAACTGACCCAAGGGCTGCTGCTCCACCAAGACAAAGCTCCAGCCCATACCTCAAGCATTGCACAGGTGGCGGCTCACGATTGTGGGTTTGAATTTCGCCCCCATCCCCCCTATTCCCCAGATTTGGCCCCTCCAACTATCACCTCTTTCCAAAACTCAAAGAGAGCCTGTGTGGGGCTCATTCTTCTGGTGATAATGAAGTGATCAGTGCTATGCATGAGTGGTTGGGTGGGGTAGGGAAAGATATTTTTTTTACATGGAATACAGAAGTTGGAGCACAGATGGCAGAAGTGCATTAGTGATCAGGGGGACTATGTTGAAAAGTCTCAATAAATTGGTGATTATTTAAAAAGTCTTTCTATGCGAGGCTCAGAATTCATTGATTCACCCTCGTATTTTGGTGGGTACTAGTCACGTGTCTTGTAGGGGCACCTCGAAAGTGTCATGCTATTTAGTATGTAATTCGAAAGTGACATATTGAAGTTGTCTTCTGAGCATGGCACTTTGAATCAGAGGAGTATGAGTTAAGAGAGAATCACTAATGTTGCATATGGGCAGTCCTGTCACAAGGCATTTTATTGCTGGATACAAAAAGAAATCAAATACATGTACGACATGGTAAACTTTCACTTGTCTAAAAAGTTGTGAAATGTGTTGTTTCTCACCTTCGGTGTGGAAATTTAACATATGCTTAATTTTTCAGTGGGGCGGAACTTGCAGTGACCCTGAAGAACCGCCTCTCCACTTCCTCTCCTTCAACTGTCAGTAGCTCCCAACCAGCCAAGCCCCCAAAGAAAACTACTACCAGAGCCTCCAAAACTCGAGCTCATGCTGTGAGGCCGAAGAAGCAACAGAAGCCAAAGCCCAAGACCCCAGCACAACCTGCCCGCCGTACCGTTGCCAACAGGAAGAAACCACCCCCAGCTCGACGCAAGGCTGCTAGCACTCCACCTGCACCTGCACGTGGGAAGAAAAGCGGCCCTAAGCCTCCCTCTTATGGCCCCAAGCTTACCCGGTACATGGCCGCCATCTCAGTTCGCAACATTATAAACTCCAGTTCCAGGTCCAGGGCAAACAACAATACAGAGGCAGAGGAGAGCGTGGCAACCCGGAGCAGGACTAGTGGGGGGGGTAAGACAAGGAAGACTGTAAGTAATGCTGCACAGCCAGCGGCGCCCAAGAAGGCTATGCCGCGGAAAAGGAAGCGATAAAAGTGAAGTGAAAAGACAGGCACTTATAAAGACTTGCAGATGCTGTGTTAACTTTAATGTGAATACCAGATCTTAGTGGTTATCATGAAACAGTATGGTGCATCCAGAAATGGCCATTGTGTGGCCGGAGCGTTTGCAATATGGCAGTGGCCGCCAAAGTATGTGTGAACAACTGCCATTTCTTTTTCATTTGTTGCAATCATGTTTCCACACTCTCCCAGACACACACCTAGGTATATGCTAAACATTGTTGTATGTCACAGGGATTTAGACCCTGAATAATTCATGTTCTCTAAATGATGACGTTGACAGATATTGATGATAAACTATTATAAAAATCTGATATCCTGCGGTAGACATGTGTCTCTTAGAGTCAGTTGCATTATCCATGGTAAATTGAGAATGAGTGGTCAATCTGTGTTATTCGCATAGGATTAATCACTTGTTCTAAATTCACTATGCACCATGCAATCATTCGTTGGAGGATCATCTTGCATTTGACCCGGTTCATCATAACCTCAACGACTGATGATTTAGAGAGTGGGAGGAAATGGGAGAACCCTGATAAAATTTATTGAAAAATAGAGTGAACCCTTCCACACTACCAATCCGATGATCAAAAGCAGGTTCTCACAGGTGGTATAGTATGGTCTGAGACACAAGCTACTGTCTCACCCATTGAAAAAGGGTGATGGTGCCACTGAAATCAGATCAATGTTACAAATATATGGCGAGTACAGCTAGTTAACACGCCGGCTCCCACCAGGGTATTTTGCATGCACTGGAAATTGTATTTTTTATGAAAGCAGGGATAACCTTAGTGAGTTTATTTTTTAGCCTCAACGTAGAGGGCCAGTATTGCCTATGTTTCATGACTCCCCACCAAAGTGACCTTCACCCTGACATTTAAAGTGGCATTTTTGACACTTGATGGCTTTACCAGTGATGGCCATGGAAGACGAAAAAGAAAAATGACCAAATCTTCATTTTGAGGGATTGGCAGTGAAACAGCTGCCCACCTGAATTTTTTAAGGCTGTTTCACAAATTTGGCAAAAAATGAGTAGGCGGAATACCAACGAATGAGACACTAATGCCAAAATCACCCTGGCATGGCAGGAGGAAATCTGGTGGCAAGTCCTGCAAATGCAGTGGATGGCCTGCAGATTTTAGAAAGATGGCAGGCCTTAAACAGGAGGGTACTGATCTTTCTTACACGATGAAGTGGCCGGAGTCATGATGGAGGCATGGTGGGGCAGTTCAGAGAGTGTCTGAATGGGTGGGTGTTTCTGTATGGCTTTTTTTAATCTCCCTGGTACTGTCGCTCTTTGTGGCCCACCATGGAAGGGTCCGTCCATTAGCCCGATAATTTTAATTAAGTGCAGAGTGTCAGCAGAGTTGGGTGCTTATTGTGGGTTAGGTAACTGAAAAAATTACTGTACTTTTTGTTGGTGCCTCAGTCCAACGAATGTTAATGTAGCTTTGGAAGTGCAAGATGCACTCAGGCATCACATGCAATCAGTCCACCCATTCAGATGCGATCTTTTAACTGCTCCTCGCCTCCACCCCAACTCCTGCCACCTCGTCGTGCAGTTATTATATATCCGCTTACTCTTCCTTTGAACAGTATAGCTCCCTCCTGTGGCTGCTTTGTCCTTGTTGGGGGAGGAAGGTAGACATAAGCCAGATACAGCCCTTTGAATCTACTGCAGGACCAAGAGCAAGTAAATGAGCTTCTATGTGTCTCCTCGCAGTCATCTTGCCTCCTCCTACCGCCCGCTGCCCTCCTGCCCAAAGTCCAATTGGGATGGACTTCCAGCGATTCCCACCGCTCAGTTTCCACGTGCAGTGCCACTGCCTTTAGATATATGGAAATACCGATGCAGGAGCAGCATTTAAAATTAAGCATAATTGCCATAAACATTTAATAGTAACATTCATGGGAGCCATGATTGAACATCTGGCTAGTAATTGCGCTTGTAGCAATTGACATTATAATTATTGCCATATGCAGAGTTACCAAGGGAAGTACAAACAGGAGGGAATAGTATACTGAGTCAATGTACTGTAGAACTAGGGCTTTTCTTCTTTTTTTTTTAACCCCGAAATACAACTGTAAGTCGTTATAGGAGGGTGGCCTACCACCATCGGTTTTCTAGTATTTCATACTTTTTTTTCTTCGTTCTCCGTGCAGGGAAGCAAGGAAATGGGGTAAGGATAGGGATTTTTGGGGAGGGGACACAGGTGCAAGTGCAATGTTGGAAAATGGGTCGTGTGCAGTCCCCCAGAAGGGCAGAAGGCTAGGTTGCCAAGACGCCTTCTTAGGTGCAGGTCTAGACCCACTGGCGCAGGCGGAAGGGAAATCCCGGACGGGGATCGAACCCGGGACCTTCCGCTCAGCAATCCGAGACATTACCATCTCGGCCACCGCGCCTTCCTCAACTAGGGCCAGTAATTTTAATGCTTTTGGTGATTAGTCAAGACCTTGACCTCGGCTGGGGGGTTGGTAATTTAAAATATCTCTGTACCTATACCTATGCACTGCAAAAAAGTGTTACTGAATATTGCAAGTGAAAGTGGGGGATCGGGATTACCACAAGTTCCTTTTTTTTTAGCCAAAATTCCCACTGTAAATTTTTAGTGCTCATTAATCGATCAAATATGGTGTCAAATTTTCCAGCATTCTGTTTGATCTTTTAGATGTTAGGCAGACTTACAAGCACTAAGTGGATAGGGCAAGATAAGCCTGATATTTGTTCTTGCAATGTCACCATTGAGAAGGCACATACAACTTTCTAATGAGAGATTAATCTTTCCCTACGTGGGAGCCAGTGTGTTAATTAATATTTTAAGAGGTTACTTGCAACCACGAAAAATTAACTTTTGTAATGTCAGTTGCCAATCACATTTCTCAAACAACTCTGCATAGACTCATGCATGTATGCTGATATATACACAAACACACACACAGGCGCGCATTCCTATCCTTGTGAGGTTTTTCTAAAATTTAAAGTTTAAAACTAACCTAACCTAACCTACAAGGAAACACGCGAAATTTTGGTGAAATATATTTTTACCGTCTTTATGAGGTATTTTTCGATTTTTCCCTATCCTTGTGAGGCATGTGTTCACTATGAGGTACAGGAAAACTACCTTGTAATGACAAAATTTCTCACAAGGATAGGAAAAACGCATCAAAAATTCCTCACAAGGATAGCAATACGCGTCCACCCACACACACACACTACACCCAGACTTGCGCTCAATAAGGTGTGGGGACGTTGATAACAACTTTTCGAAGCGAGTGTAAACTAACCTAACCTAACCTAACCTACATAACCTACCCTACCCTACCCTAACTAACCTAGGCTGAGAGAAAGGGACTTTTGTGAAACCCTGCAAATCGAAATTGTGGGGACATGTCCCCACTATAATGGTAATGTTCTCGTGTGTGGGGTTGTGGCGACATTAGTCCCCATAGTTACAGTAAAAACACATATTTCCGGTCCCACATCTTATTGATGTCAGGTACACATTAAAATGCTTTAGACAAAAGTATTGCAAGTCTTTTTGCATGCAAATTTAATAAGCCCCTTTTTAATTTACATAATTTAATTTACATGTTTGGTATGCTCACCTTGACCAGTACAAACCATTTGATGTGAGCTGATTTCCCATTTTAGTTCTCAAATCATGTTATTTGAGATTTTTTTAAATCTCTTGTTGAACTTGTTGGGGTGTGGGATATGTATAAATTTTCCTGTGCAGGGAAGAATGCATCAAAGCCAGTAAAGTTACCAAACCCTGCATTTCATTGTTTTTAGTCCTTTGGTGCACTATTCAAACAATGAAATACAGGCTCTTAAGGGCCCTAGAGAGTTAGCTGTGGTGGTATCCATGGGATAACTATCACAGCAACATAACTAAAATGCTAGAAGTAAACTGCAAATTACACTGTTTCAAAGTTACTTCCACTGATAAGACCCAGGCCCTAAAACTTTACAGTTCAGTGATAACAATCTGTCTCAATCACAATGTACTGTTACTTGAACATAAAGTAAGAATACCACAAACACAAGTACAAAAAATTCAAAGCACAAAATATTTTAATTGCAATTTATCATGTTGTGTCTGCTATGTAGTTTTTGAAATGTAAAAAAAAATTGTGTTATTTTTCAATCAGAATACCTATGACAAATAAAGGTGTGTGACAACATCATTTGAATTTTTTATTACAATCTTAACCCTTTATGTACCACTATCCTGAAATTCAGGATAACGAAAAAATCGGTGTATCTCAAGCAAGTTCCTATCTAGCCATACAGGGAAGGCCGTGCTCTTAGCTTGTCTGCTAACCCCGGATGTAGGATCCGAAAACCTGGATGTAGAGCCCTGTATCAAATTGCATTCTGGCGGACGTCTCTGAACCGTCTTGAACCTACCTACATGGCTACACCGTCCAATCCCATCAGCCCCCGTTTGCAGATCCAACCATCAGCCACTCGAAATGCGATTTAACCAATCAATCACAACACATCTACTATTAATACTTATGACTCCCAATCCAAAAAAATTATCATATCTATACATAATAATCGATAATAACAAAACCACTTTTACCTGCATTCGGGTGGCTGGTGTGGTGGATCTGCAAACGGGGGCTGATGCGATTGGACGGTGTAGGTAGGTTCAGGACGGTTCTAAGACGTCCGCCAGAATGCAATTTGATACAGGGCTTTACATCCTGGTTTTCGGACTCTACATCTGGGGATAATGGACCAGGTAAGCACACGGGAAAAGAGAGCTAGTTGCTGGGGACTGATCTCGAGTGTCAAGGTCACAATGTTAATGCTTGAGATGTCATCGGAATCGTTACATCTGACAAATGTTTGGCATTTTTCAGTCAATACTTTGGTCATCATATGTTGATGCGAAAAAACATTAGGTTGTGTCGGGAACACAAGCCGCAGCTTTTGATGTGAATGCGTCTTTAAAATTGGATCAGTATTGGGGGAGTGAATTGATTGCTTATTATCAGTACCTATTGAAGTCTGGACAAATGCATGGTGACCCTAAAGTCTGGACACTCATGGTGACCCTCCTAAGTATTTCCCTGCATGCCCCCCTGCATTCTCCCGCCATGGGCCCCATGGCAGGGTCCTGACTATAAAGGCCATTTCACAAAAAAAATGTCGCGCGGCAAACGGCGCGACTTGCGGCAAATTTTATTGTTGC
>JYFJ02005129.1:0-27013 GCA_000934665.2 Catajapyx aquilonaris
TGGGAAGAATTAGGCAGATATCGCTTTTATGTACTTCTCCGACTCTCCTACTCTGCCTAATTCTTCCCAGCCCCAAAGCACGAATGTTTTGAATTAAATTTAATTATCACACATCCCTATGACACGAACCAACCCCCACCTATGGACTGGTTTCTTACTTTTAATCTCACCCAGAGGAAGAATAGTTTTCTGCAGTTACTGCCTATTTTATTAAGAATTAGTTTGTTGTATTGTCCCTGTTCCAAACCTAATGGTAACTAAAACTTCTTTGAAATATATATTTATATATGCCAGAAGTAATTGTATGGGTACTAACTTTCTAGGTGGGCAGAAAATGAAATGTGGAGGTAGATGGCTGACCAGCCCCCTGTCACTCCTACGATATGGTAGTGTAATATAAAAGTCTCCGTCCGCGGCGCTGACATGCCGACACAGGGATCTACCGCTACCAGCCATCCGAATCCTAGTCTGCAAACGCCCTCCGAGGAAAGGACGGTTTGGGTTGGTACCGAAGGCGGCCAACCTGAACCGACTCCCCAGTAGATTCCTGTGGGGGGGCACAGCGCCAAATTTCCCGAATGGCGGAGATATTTATATTACACTACCATCAACACAGGGCTGGGCTGGATGTGACAGGGAGCTGTGGCTGACTAAGTGTATCTCTGTTTAAGCACAATGCAGAGAAATGATACTGTCCTGTGAGGTTAACTTTTACTTACATGTTCAAAACTCAGTCTTCTTTAACTGTTTGTATCTCTATTTTTCTACTGTTCATTTCAAAAATGTAGTCACTTCAACCAGTACAGAATTGTGCAAGTATGAGGGTCGTTCGGAAATGATCCGCACTCGATTTTTTTTTGGCCACTACATGTATCTGCAGAGGCTGAATCACACTTGGGCTGCCTCAATGTATTCTCCACCTAGGTCGATGCACTGCTGCCACCTTCCTGGCAACTTCATAATCGTCTCTCGAAACCAGTCTTTTCGTGCCCTCACCACCCAGTCATGGACAGCTCCTTGGAGCTCAGCTGCATTGGCAAATCTTCGTCCACGGAGGGGTTCCTTCATCACATCGAGAAGTCCATAGCCAGAAGGTGCCAGGTCCGGGGTATAGGGTGGGTGTGACAACACAGTGTACCCGAGCTCGAGCAGTGATTGTGTCGTTGTGCGACTTGTGTGAGGCCGCGCGTTGTCGTGCAGGAGCAACACCTTTCGCGCCCATTTCCCCTTGCTCCATTGCTGAATCCTCCGACGCAGACAACGCAGCAGGATGCAGTAGGTGGCACCAGGGGTGGCACTGTTCACTGTGGACCCCTGCTCCAGCCAGTCCAGCAGAAGAATTCCCTGTGCATCCCAGAACACTGTTCCCATCCGCTTTCCAGCTGATGGGGCTGCCTTGAACTTCTTCGGCCTGGGACTGCCAACGTGTTTCCACTGCATCGACTGGCATTTTTTTCTCCGGCGGGTGGTAGTGGAACCAAGATTTGTCCCCAGTGACGAGTCTTGCAAAAAACCCTGCAGGATCTGCATCATGAATTTCCAGTAACTCTCAGCACCTCTGGACTCGAACCTCTTTTGTCCGCGCCAGTCTACACCCTCCTGCATTTCAAGTGGCACTGTCGTTGACCTGATGCGGTGAATATGACAAACTTTTTACAGAGTGTAGGGTGCAGCCACATATGCCCCGACAATAAATCGAGTGTGGATCTTTTCTGAACAATCCTTGTACCTTATAATTGAAAAATTCTGCTAACATAGGCCTATCAAAAGAAACTCTGCTTCAGTCACTATTACTGGGTAGCAATAGATTCCAATGTCAATGAGTGAGTGAAGGAGATCAAATGCATTGGGTTTGAAGGGACCACAATTTTTGGGAGATTGACTGAAGGGAGCACATTTGCAATTTTTTTCTCATCTGTGGTTGGCCAAATGAGTTGTCCTGAGGCCCAGTGCTGAACTGACAAGGGAAGACTGTGACGTGCCACTAACGGATTTGGACAAAAATCACTCAGTGGGTAAATCACATGCGTAGAATTCCCTGGTGAACGTAAAAACCCACACTTCGCAGCCATTTTCGAGATATGAGTGACGTCAGATCAGGCGCGCTCAATATAGCGCATCCTCTTGCTCCATTTTTAGACTTTTCATCATCATCGAAAAAAAAACTCTTAGAACGGCTCTGTCTGTCCGTCTGTTGACAGGTATCAGGGCCTCAACCGCAACAGATAGCGGCAAACTGTTTTCGGATTCGGATTAAACGTGACCTAAATAGGTGTCGTGGCCAAATTCCGGTGACCCGCCACTTCTGGTTTTCCGGGTTCACTCTATCCACACAAGTCTACTTCAGAGTTTGAGACCAATGCCCCAGTCCCGTGACGGATAATAGGGGTTCTACTGTAATCTTTTGTAACAATTTGTAAATTTAGTACTATTAAACTTGAATTAGACTACTCCATCGTCAATGTTACTTTTTGGGGGGAAAAATTACTCATGAAGTTTCATACTTGAAAGAATGAGAAAAAGTATATTCTAATCACGCTCACGTGATTTGCCAATCTTCTTTTGTCCCCTACTCCGTCCACTCTTTTTCTAGTCAAGTTCTTAACCTGATTTTATTTTTGGTTGCACATATTGCAATTCAATGTCATGTGGCAATGCTTTAGCGAGTTTAGCCTAATTTATAAGTTAGTTATACTAAGCACAATAAATGGGCAATATATACTGGATCCCTTTATTTACCATATACTATCAGGAGACCCGTTCTTTGCACGGGAATTGATAAATGAGAGAAATATACAGAATAGCAGGATACCCGGTATCGATACGATGAGTGTAACGTCACATATCGACATATCGATATATTTTGCATGCGTCGTATAGATGTTACCACGAGTGTTACCATGAGTTGACAGATAGATAGCCACAGTTGCTTTGGCTTCTTCTCAATAAAACCTAAAAACCTAAAACCATGAGTTGTTAGCCATGACTCGGGCCTATTTAGGTCACGTTTAATCCGATCCGAAAACAGTTTGCCGCTATCTGTTGCGGTTGAGGCCCTGATACCTGTCAACAGACGGACAGACAGAGCCGTTCTAAGAGACTTTTTTTCGATGATGATAAAAAGTCTAAAATTGGAGCAAGAGGATGCACTATATTGAGCGCGCATGATCTGACGTCACTCGTATCTCGAAAATGGCTGCGAAGTGTGGGTTTTTATGTTCACCAGTGAATTCTACGCATGTGATTTACCCACTGAGCGATTTTTGTCCAAATCCATTAGTGGCACGTCACGGTCTTCCCTTGTGAGTGTCTGCCTGTCTGCTGCATTAACTAATGCTATAAACACTATTTAAATGTAACGAAAATCCTATACAATGAACCAAATTTCAGTTTCCCGAGATTCTATAAAGAGAGAGAATACTGTAGTACAATGTGTGATATGCCTCCTATTCAACTGAAGATTCCCTTGACTTACATCTTCATTGCACATGCCACTTGCACTTAATTTTTAGCACACAATTAAATATTATTAACAAATAAAAAAACGTATCCAACTGTGTGGTTAGTATGACCATGCTTGGTGGTTGTGTCCCCCTAAAAATGGCCAATAGGCCAGATAATGGGGTAAATAAATAAATAAATAAATAAATTATTAACAAATAATGAATCTAACCAATCCAATCCATCCGAGAGCTGTGAAACTTCAACTTACACCATATTTCTTCACTAGATCTATATCAGAAACATCCTTGTCATATATGCAGAGCTGGAAATCATCTAAAACGGTCAGGTAATTGTTGCTCTCAGGATCATATATAATTGGAGCTGTAATGTTCTTCTTAGTAGTCAGGTTTCCAAGTTGATTTCGATCAGATATCTGAAATAAAATACACTTTACTTATAACTCTTTCATCTAATATCTAACCTTTTAAAAATATTACCATATCCCTGAATATACTTCAGAATGCCAGTAAAACCAGGCGACCAGCTTCTGGTCAACAAGTTATCAGGTGAAATTTCATTCTTTCTCATACATTGTTCCACACCATGTCTCGTATGACTCTTGGTTTTTGTACCACATATTTTTCTACCCTGTTATACTCATACCATTAAAAATCTTACACTTTGATTGGGTTGGGGTGGGGGGGGGGGGGTGTCTGGTGGTTACGCCACTGGCCAGCCAAGCGCGAGGTCTGGCGTTCAACTCCTGTCCCCATCACCTTCCCTTGGTCAGGTCTTTTTCCGCTTTTCACCTGACATGTCCAGGCAGACTAGCACTCCCTTCTCTGCCCAGGGCCTAGAAACTAATTAAGAGCATCCTCTCTTGGGACTCCCAACCCCCCTAAAAGGGCCCAAGGCCCTATCACAGGGTATTACAAAAACAAAACAAAAAAACACTAACATAAAAATGTTATCCTATGAAATATTATACGAATTTTCCATTCCAATATTTTCCCCTTTTGAGAGGCACAAGCCATCCCCATTGATTTCGATCTGACACATCTATGTCCACTTAAGGAAAATCATTAGGCCCACACTACACGTTGGTTGTGCAACAGGCAACTGTTTTATATACACACTTGATCATAAGCAGCAATATATAATATTATATTAATTTTTATTAACCTGCGGGGTCAACCACCCTTTTGCAGATAAGCAGCAATATAATAACTAGAGTCCAGATTTCTAGGCACGAAAAACCTCAAATAGGCACAAAAAGTTTACTTTTTCGGGCATATGGAGGATAAGGTTACAGAAATTTAAAAAGCCAATAATAACTTATAGGCCTAAAGTATGAATATAAGGTCACAAACAATAGCAAAAACCTAATAACAACGATAAACTCACAGGAAATCACAAAACTTGGGCAAAAGACACAAAGTGCAAGCAAGTATCACTTGCTCTGGACTCCACCGCTTATAGCCAGTTTCCACTTGCACCAGACTTCCACAATATGTTGCCAAATATTTTTCCAATCAGAGGAAAATTTAGAAAAATATTTGCCATACATGTCACGGAAACATTCGTATTACTTCTGAACGATTTTGGTCCTTTCAGGAGCACAAAAAAATACTCCTCAAAAAACCAAACATGCCTCTGAAGGAATAGGCCCAAAAAGTCCCGAAATTACTGCAAAAAAAGTTCAAAAACTATCCCAAAACTGGTCAAATAGGCATGAAAAGTCGCAAAAAGGCAGAATAGGCAAAATAGTTCCCAAAACCACGAAATAGGCCATTTTAGGCACTATAAAACCTACATTTTCCACATCCTGCACTTAGGACATGGATAGATCTCTTCACAAAATGATCCCAACTGTTAAGTAACTAAATAGGCATTTGCCTAAAAAGCCGGACTCGAGTAATAACATACCCTATACTTGACTGCCATCTTGGCTCCCAGAGTAGCAATAATCGTATCCTGCTGATGATCCGGCATGACTCCAACGAGAGAACCATGCCCGATAAGTGGACACAAATTGAAGCATGCTTGCAACGTCGCCATCTTCAATAATGGCGGGGAAAGACGTCACTACTCCTAGCAGGGGCCTTCATACACATAAGGAGCGTGTAGGAGATATAAACATGAACACCGATAGAGACGCTGTAGCCAGGGGAAGAAGTCAATTCCTCGTAGATTCCATACCATCCACAGCAGTGACCTTGGAAGTGACTTGGATGGCAGCGCCACGCCTGGCCACGCGGAGATCACTTGAGAGTCAAATGAACGAGTTTCACTGTGGCCTAGGGCGGAGGACCATCTACACGCCTGTCAACAATTTTCATTGGTTAAAATTTGTTGTATAAAAATTAAACTTATTTATAACTCAACAAGTTTCTGGTATTTTCATATGAATTTTTTAACTTAACTGTATGCATGTGGTATCGATAAAGTCGTTTTAAAGAAACTTCAAAGCGTGCTTCAAAGAGATGTGGCGCACGACATCTAGCGGAACAGAATTTAACAACAAGGGCCCTAAAAAAAATAGAGATCAGGTCACGCACTTTACACAAATATATCGGACTACTATTGTCATATTTTAAATATTATATTCTATAGTTGACTATTTTTAAAAGTTCTATACCTTTGGCGTTACAATCCCAGTGGCCCTGGAAGCGGCTGCGCGGGGGAGTTACACAATTACTGTAGATTTATTTGCTATTTATGAGGCGTTATGAGGTATACCTCTCAAAGGTCTTCGCAGGTGGTCAATGGGAAATCTAATTTTCCAGCTCCTTGGCCCCACTGTCATTCTCTTCATGCCTTCACCACAGTAGCTATGCCATAACTACACCCTTCCCTCAACCACACAAGCATGCAAGATACACCATTCCGCGTGTCAGCTGGTTATACGTTGAGGTGAATCGATGGTGCAAATAGTGGACGACATGAATCAGACAGGTATGATTGATTTGAGTTGTTGTGCTGGAAGGCATATGTTTGAATTGCTGAAACTGGCTGTCTTCTGTTGTTGCTTTTATTAGTAGGAGTACTATGAGTGAGGGATGATGAATGACTGGTGGGAGGGGAGGTGCAAGTGCAATGTTTAAATTGTATGTTTTCCATTTTTCTTCAGGTAGGCATTGTTAGTCACACAGAAATCCACCCAAGAGGAAGCTGGAAATGTGTTTTCTACATGCGCATAGTTAATGTTTCTGTTGGAGAAATAGATACGTGTTAATTCCTTTCCAACCTGTATCTTATGGATATTCCATGGGAATCAGGACAAAAAAAAAACAGCCTGAAAAATGTAGAGAAATTATTTACCATTACGAATTCACCTTCACATCTGTTTTTTTTAAAAAAAGCTGTAGTGTATCACGCTCTAAATAGTCTAAAAAGTTAAATCATAATATGATCTTTATGATATGATGTTTTATCATTTATATTTCTAATTTTGATATCAATAACCATTTTCCTTCCCGACTGGAATCAAAGCTGCCATTTTTGCTAATGCATTTTGTATGGGATGTTTCAGAGGCACAGGGTGTTGATTAATTTTACTGACAAAGTTCATAGGAGGAGCACATTCAGTAAGGGGAACATTTGAGCCATGCTGCACCTTTGAGTGCTAGGGGACGTCAACGATGCTGGGAAGATTCCTGGAGGCAGGAAAATATGTCTGTTTGGCATCTTGAGTTGTACAGCATGATTTAGGAGGAGCCTATAATCCTGGAAATTAGACTGATCAGCTTGCACATCCATATGAAAGATGCCTGCTGAGTGATTTTTTGTCATCATCTTGGTGACCTCTTATGCCCAAAGAAGGTATTGCCAGAAAACAGTTTTCATACTGATGTTGCTTCTCCAGGACAACCCTCCCCCCCTTACCACCCAACAAAGTTTGTTGTTAGAACTATGAACAGCTCTGCAGGTAATTATGAATATTCTGATGTCCCAAAACAAATATGTCCACAATCACTATAGTGAATCACTCAAGATAGTTTACTAGGGCTAGTAACCTCACCAAATTAGCAAAAAGGTGCAGTCCAGATTGTATTAACCCTGGAACTGTGGCGTCGGGTCTTTTAGGACCCCAAAGGAATTAAAGTGCATTAAAATTATAATTACAATGAACTTTTGCCATTTAAAAAGAGTATCTAACAGGAAGTGCATGTTTATTTTGAATTAGAGATCATTTTAGGCATTGTTCAAACAATGATTGCATATAGTCAATACATTGAAAAGTATAATATAAAAATTAATAAAAATCAAAATATGGATGGGGTCCTAAAAGACCCCACGTCACGGTTCCCGTAACTTTCACCCATGTTCCAGGGTTAAAAAGATATTTTGCATCATCTGAAAGTATTAGGGATAGAGGTGAAATTTACTGGTTATAGTTTTCCCAGGGATAGCATGTCACAACAAGACAGTCTGTGACATTTTGTCAGGGACTAGTTCATAATCGAAGGAAAACTGCCTGTATGAGTTGTTACAAATTATATTTTATGTTTCAGAAAATGCAGAGTTGCAGACTGTTCCACAGACTGACACTGAGTTGGAGTCGAAGGTCAAGAAAGGTAAGTGTCATGGTCTCTAATAACATGAACCTTCTCGATCCGGGGAGCCATTCCATTGGCCTTTTTCATTTTTTTACTTGAGGCACTTTTCTGTGTCGATGGGGGAAATGTCCTGGGGAACAGAGCAGTCCATCTCCGATTAGCCAGCAAATCCTTGACGTCATACAGCTTCTTCGCCATTCGCAAGTTGAAGGAGGAGGGATTCCTTGAACGGAAAACCTGCAAAACCGCTCACAAATCTGTAGATCTGCGTCAAAAAGGTGGAAATAGGTGAATATAGGCCATTTGGGTTCCAATGCCAAAATAGGCTATTTAGGTACTATAAAACTAGGTTTTTTGAGGTCTTTGTGTTATTAAAAGGATAGATATCTTGGTTCCAGTGTTCTGCCTACAGAATAAAAAGGTAAAAACCTAGAAATCCATTCTTTAGTTATCTGTGTCATTAACATAGGTTTCTCTCGGGCACTAAATGTGAGCTTTGGTGCACAAATTACCTCCATGAATATTTTTCCTGTATTTAGAGCTTTTATAAGCTTTCAGAGTTTCAGGTAAGCGATTGTGAACCTGTGTTACCAGTCATATACGAGGGAGGATCAAATGAAACCTGAATATGGTGTCTACTGTAGCAACTGCATGGGAAAGACAACCATGTGGGAATGGTTCAGGAAATTCCGAAATGGCAGAGAATCCGCGGACGACCTTCCCCGCAAGCCTGTCATCATTGCGGTTGTGGACAAAGCTGATAAGGGAGGATCGTCGTGGATTCTCTGCCATTTCGGAATTTCCTGAACCATTCCCAGATGCTTGTCTTTCCCATGCAGTTGCTGCCATATACGGGAATCATCCTCCGATAATTTGCTCCGGTGTATTGCCTTCAGCCAGCAAAAATTGAGCAACAATGTGTTGATCCCTCTTGGACACGTGAGATAAGGAGCACACCATCTTGGAATGCCTGCGACTTTGGCCGTGGTATGTGCACGAAGATTCTGACTCATGCTAATAGGAGGTATCGATACCATATTCCTGTGCTGGCAGTTTCAAATCCATGCCTTAAGTAGTATCAGGTCCAGACGCCATATTCGGGTTTCATTTGATCCGCCCTCGTATGTTACAAAATCCCTTAGAATGTATGTTGACTAATTGAATAAATAAGACTGAATTTTATTAACAAAACTGAACTGAACCTATTTCTTGCAGCCACAGAGAGAGTGTCAGAAAACATGCACATTGTTGCCAATGAGCCATCATTGGCTTTCTTCCGACTGCAGGAGCATGTTCGTAAGTCTCTATCACCAATGGTGGAAAAGAGACTGGAAGTTGCACAGTTACACCACCAGCTCCAGGGACGATGCTACGATGCTGAGTATGCTGTTGGGTAAGTTTGTTATTGTATTCAATTGTAATGATGAACACACATGCACACACAGTTTTTTCCCTAATTTATCAAGCTGGGGGATTAAGCATTAAAGGAAGTCCCTCAGGCCTAATTTGGGTCACAGGCATACCTCACTAATAAGGCAGGTTAGACTGCATGTTCATGTGAATACATAAATACAGGTAGTCCCCTGTCTGCGACCGGGGTTATATATTCCCGAAAATGTCCATAAGTCTGATTTGTACATAACTTGGATCCCTGAGGAACAGCCCATATATACAGCGTAAAGATTCTGCTCCAACAAACTGCTGTTTACATGCACGAAGAACATAGTTTACCAATTATATATTTATTATACATTGTTTATGTTGAACTTGGTGTCAGTCAACGTAAACAGAAGTAATTAAAAGTGGAGGAATAATTATAAATTTTCCTTCCGTGGATCCTTGGGAGCCCGTTTGTGAGTACAGATCTCCGTAAGTCAGGAAGTTCGTAAACCGGGGACTACCTGCATATTCATTACAAGCAACCTAATTGGCAGCAGAGCCATTCCATCACATAGCAACTATCACCATTCACTTACCTGGTATTAATTTCTTTTTTTTCCAGTCTTATGACAGAAATTTGATAGCCTACATGAAGTCTAGCCATTTTTGTCAGACATCCAGGAAATAAATTTTTGCAGAGACCTAAACACAGAAATTATGTCAGTATTATACTTTAAGTGATCCATTGTTTCACAGACTCGAAATCATTTGAAAATGTTTTGAACCCGATCAGAAATTCATAAATTGGCCTCATTTTTATGCATTAAATGTGGGTGATGTAATAACTTTTCACAGGTGTAACTCTTATTAGCAGTACATTAAGACTTTTTATATTTTAGGGCAGTGCGTTCTATACACAACTCAAGTGCCACCTTTGCCAACATCCAAGAAGTGCTGAAGAATGCCATATTTAGTCGTCAGCAGCTTCGTTATGAGGAATCAAGGAGGTAGAGCACATTACATACTTTGACTAATTTTTTGAAGCACTTAATTTGGTTTCTTGTGCCATTTTGCTTGATGTTTATTAGCTAGAATATCCTTCAATGCTGCCACTGAGTTAGATGCCACCCATCCTGTTTGAGTTTTTCTGGCCCCAGGTATCACTATTTTGGTTGCAATTTGCTATTCACCAACTTACTGTGCATTGGCATATTTAACACACTTTGTTTTGGCAACAGGCAACGGAAGGAGCCCTCTGTTTACAAGCGACTTTCAGCACACTTGTCCTTGGACTTACCAGACCTGCCAGAATTGTCAGATGCATGGCGTGAGACTGCATCTCGGGTAGAGTCAGTCTTGGCACAAGCCCGTGCAGGACATCACCATTCTGCCTCTGCAGCACATGTGCAGACACACCCTTCAGATCCTAATTCAAGCACTACCCCTGCCCCTCCCAAGACTCCTTCGCAGGAGGAACACAGCCGGCAGCACGCATCTCGAAAACAGTGATGTGGGAATATTGCTTGTGAGGCTCAGTTGCATCAGGCATGCAACATGTCATCAGTCAGTCCATAGTGGTACAGGTGCAACAGCAAGATTATGTAATGGACTTTCATTGTATTCCTAGTCAGTAGAAAATTCCAATCATTTGAGCCATAAAGGATCCTTTGCAGAATTATTTTTTCTTGAACCCCTGTAATTTTTAGTGGATGCCGTTCCTAATATTACAAGATTGTGATTAACGTTGGTATTTTCATTCGTCCCCTCTGCAGAGATTATTGTTATCCGGCAGTAGCATATCTGAAAAATGTGGCAATAATATAGAATAATCACAGAAATTGGTGAGCATGACATTTATGGGTAAATAGTGAAAAACCTGCAATTTCATGACCCAGCTAATTTCTGGAATTAATATAACATTAATATAAATTTAATTGATATATTAATTAATATTATTATTATATAATATTAATTAATATTAATATAACATGCAAAGAAATAAGATTGCAACTTGCGGAATACGGGGCACATAACAAATATGTAATGAGAAAATTATTTCAGATTTTTCATTAGGTCACAGAGTGTGACACGTCACGTCCGTAGCTTGTCCCAACCTTCACTTTCGTAGTTTTGTCAATTTTTATGCAAGGCATAAGATGTTATTTCACTTTTTATATTAGAGTAATGGAGAAAGGAATACTGAAGGTATAAAGGCTAGTGCATTCTTTGTCCTGAAGTTCCAAATTGCATCGATTTTATTGCAAGAGTAATTTTGTCCCAAGGTTTCTCGTCACGTCCGTGGACAAAAACAAAACCTGTTATAAAATCATCCAAGAAGCAGAAATGTGCAGGATTTTTGTCTTTTTGCTTGCTGATGCAGCCATATTGAGAAGCTGAATCAAAAACCTGTTGGGTTGGTTGCTTGAAGACGTGTAATTCTGCTCTAAACGTCACATTTAGTGAAGTGTCGAGATCAGTGCGCCACGTCTGTGGCACCTGGTAAATGTAGGTAAGCAGTTCAAATTTCAATTTTTGCTCAAGTACGTGTGCTATTAGATACAAAGAGCTTACTCATTTCAACTCAAAGTTTGTAACCTAAACTTACCATGTTTTACGTGGAATAAACAGAGTTTGTCACGTCTGTGGACACTACCCGTCCACAGGCGCCCCTAGGCAGGGTCAGATGTTCAAGGACATGATTTTAATAACCTATTTGAATGTTTTGGACCATCTATACCATGTTTCTAATGCACTCATAGCTGTACACTACTTATTGTCAGGTGTAAGCATACGGATAGGTCTCGAGTATACTCTGAATTTCCACATTTCTTGTTTCATCGCATTTGAAGCTATTTGAAGTATTACTTACATTTATATTGCGAACTGTGCTAGCCACTTGGTTCGGTCTACACCCTGTGCCACACTTAGTTCGTCAAGGTCAAGTAGGCTCTGTATTCTTAACTGTGTGTACGGCGTATACACCTGTAGATTCAGCATTCTTATAATTTATTTAAAAATGTGAAATATAAGTCTACGATCTCGGCCGTTATTTTTGTGGGAACACCACAGGTAATAACTATTTTTATTTAAAAAATTATATCTTTCAAGGACATTTACATTTATTTTTTTTGGAAATGAAATTACACCTTTTTTCACTATTGACCCTTACATATAAAACTTTCCTGTCTAACAAAGTCTAGCCATTGCATTGCCAGGAAATTTTCTGCATGGAACAGCCCAAGTCCATACTCAATAGGAGTGAAATATGTGACGATACAGACAGCGTACTCCAGCAAACAGAGACAGCAATAATTAAAACAATTTTATTTTATTTATTTTATTTTTATTTATTGTACCCCGTGATGAGAGACCCTTACGGGTTCTATAGGGGGTGTGGTACACCACCATTTTTCTTCCAGTTTTCCTGGTTAACTTCACTTGAGTGCAGGGAATCAAGGACATTGGGTAAGGATAGGGATTTTTGGGGAGGGACCATAGGTGCAAGTGCAATGTCTTAAGGGCCGTTCCAAGATCACATACGTGACATTGGTACACGTTTTTTCCCTGAAATCATTTTTAAAGCAGTAGTAAAACTAAACATTTTGATGGACTTAACTCTGACATCTAAATTGGCATCAGCACTGATATATCTAGTCTGCATGATATTTTCTTACTACCTCACAAAGTCGCAATAGCAGTTAACGAGTATCATATTGTAATTAGCAATGCAACACACTATCCACAACCCAATATGAATTATATTAATTGCTCGGTCTGTCTGTGGACATTACACTCCACGGTCGTTTTCACCATAGCCAGTAGAATAAGCTCAAGTGGTCCACAAAAATGCAGGTTGAAAAGGACAACATGGGCAACAACACTCGGGTTCCTCCTACAATCCTCCTTGCGCTGCCACCATATATCTGGATGCCTTTTCATACCCTTCTCACCTTTGCCCTTCGAAGCATCAATAATCATGTGACCAATCAGCATGAGCCACAACTATTATGCCGACACAAGACATCATGCCAAAGGCTATAATGAGACATGGTGGGATATACACCAGGGTTGGCTGGTTTAAACCATGTTGGTTTAAACCATGTTTTAAATCAAGAGGTTTTTAAAAAATAAACCATCATGGTTTTAAAAATGAAATGTAATCCCAATTACTGTTAAAATTTACTTATTTATGTTACTGCAAAATTATCCAAATTTAAATCATTCAATAAACTATTTAAATTAACCTAATGAGTAGGGTCAGGTGGGGTAAAAGTCTAGTGTTTATAGTGATGTGAAAACGTAAACAGAAAATACAAACAGAAAAATGGTTTCAACAAGATAAATAATGTTTGTAGTTATTTTATCTTTTAATGTTTAAATCATTCATAAGGCTGTTGTAGGCATAGAAGATAGCTTGTTAGTGCTTTTTGAACTCAAGTTATAAATTTAGTTCATTAGTTTTAGTATTGTACAGTATTATACAATGCCACTACTTTGTTCTTTGTTTACTTGTATTGTAACTTTTAAGCAATATTTCTGTATGAAATCTCTACATTGTACGTAGTTCTCAAAATACTGCGCATAATATCATATTTTGTGATTCAGCTTTCAATTTGCCAGATAATCATAATTTTGAGCAAGATACATTTTCTTAATCAAACATATAACTTATTATTTACGTGACTATGAGTTGAGAATGGGCATATGTACTGTACACATATAAGAAGCCACAATTTGTTTAAATTAATTTAAACCGAAAATTTGAAATTAAACCTGTTTTATTTATTTTTTAAATGGGTTTTTTGGTTGCTGTTTTTTAAACGGTTTTTTTCCAACCCTGATATACACAAATGAGACCAAATGGGACATTGCACCCCAACATACCATCATGTAACCACATGATTAGAAAAAAAAGCTCTCTTCCTGTCCATTGGTGGTTGTGCGGTTCAGGGTGTTACTACTAGGATCCAGTCAAAGCTGTCCAATGAGAAGCCAAAAATACTAGTTTTGTCAACTCATACATAACAGAATCACACCAACCCTTTCGAAATACCCTTTACACTGGTGCCCATGAGGTCAGGTGTGAGGACATCTGGCAGAAGCAGTCTTCCTCCACAACGCAACAATATGGAATGCTCTGGCCCTGACTGTTAAAGCTGCAGGGGCCAACTAAGCCCCAGGGCAACTTGCCCCCCACATCAAAAACACTGACACTCCCTGGAGAGTGTCTGCAAATGGTAAAAGCAGTTTTGAGGGATGAAACGGGTATAAGGGAAGGAATGCAACAAACTTGTTCTAACAGGGATACATTTTTAAAATACTGGCATATCAAGCAGCCTCTGATGTTAAATCAACACCAAAATCACGGGTCAACTTAGGAAAATGTCATGTGCCTGCTTATTTAATCAAGTGCGTCATCACCGTCCACAACTTGTATCATTATAGCTAGGCGCCGGTCTAAAAATGTTACAACTAGCTGCTTCAGTAATCGCAGTTTTCGAGTAACTCCAGCATCACCCATTGTTCTGATAGTGCCAATTACCAGTAATACTTATAAATAGCATGCACATAATAATAGTCCTGGGTCAGGGGTGTTTAAACTGCAGGTGGGAAGGGGCCAAGGTAGGAATGAGAATACAGGAAAAACAACAATAAAACTAGCAACAACTAACACTAGATGACCAGCCTCTTATGCTCCCCTGCTCTGAAGACAGACATTTCTGAAAACAATCATGCTGGATGGTATTAGTGGTGCTGCCATACCAGGTTGCCATTATTAGAAGTACGTAGTGAGTGATTGACTGGAGTAACCAGAAAATGTGCAAACATGCAATTATCATTGGAACGTCTGGTGTTGTGCTGACATGTTTTGAGAATGAGAACTGAAGAATAAATCTTGCTTATAAATCAAGACAGATTAGACGCTTGTCCATTGCCTAAACTAAGCAATCACAAGGCGACATTTCCTAGCAGGAGATATTGTGGGCCTACATGTTTTAAGGTGTGAATTCTGACTGAGATTGGTACTACAGTATAAACACGCTGCTCGCATTTAATTTTTCTGCTTACAATGTGGTACGTACATGTCACTGTGTTCAGTTTTATAATGGGCGATATTTTCTGGGTTGTATAGGTTTAAAACAAATATACAGTATAAGGTTTAGATATTTACTAAGAAGCAAATGCATTGGTGAGTAATGGTACACACAGGGAGGCTTACTGTTTCTGATCAAGTGCAATTGATAACTTGCTATTGAGAACCAATACCCGACCAATACCAACACTTAACTGTTATTGTTGAATCTGGTTGAATCCAATACGTTTCTTTGTCTCATCAAATAATAACTGCACCTGCTTCAGTGCAGGGTTTTCCTTACAAACCTAGTTAAAATCACATGCTTTTATTTCGACCTGAATGACCTTCATAAATTGTGTATGATATCGCATTAAAACAGAAAGTAGGTCCTATATGTCTAGATCTCTAGAACATCATGAGGAAACTGGAGGTCATTGAGATATGCACTCAAAACAAGGAATTCCGTGATCATGCAAATCGTGATGGGCCTAGTACAGTCTGGTACAGTAACTGAAATTCTGGTGCTCTCATACAGATGAATAAATACAGACATTTTAGAGTTGGAGTTAAAATTAGGTACATTAGGTCCGTGATGAAAGTTGGCATAATCACTTTAAAATTGTGCAATTTTTATAAAAGGCAAAATTTGTGACGACTTTGTGCTTTTCCCACCTCTCTCGGACTTCCCGCCACTTCTTGTCTTTCGTGTCATGGCGGCTCAGATTGTCCATAACAAAGATGGCGGCCAGTTCTCCCTTCTAGAATACTGCTATCTCATTGGGGGATCCCCAGACCCGACGTGGGTGGGGGCGTTTTACCGCAGGCCATCACTCCGTTTGTGCGGCCGAGCGGCTCCTGTAGTCCTGTTGTGGTTGTACCACGTACTCTCCGGTGCATTCATTTGGTGAGTGTCAGCTTTCAATGGTGTCGAATCTATGCTATTCCTCTAGGCATTTTGATAGTCACGTGACGGGAGATTGTGAAAGGTGGATAGGCCTCGAAAAATATTTTACCATTTTTATGAGTCTTATCGATAGGAAGGAGTTGCAAACTGGTAATCTGCCCGCGTCACTTGGTAGGAGAGATTGTGTGTGCGGCTGCAGTGTTGCCGCTTTTGTTTGGCTGCCCTGTTCACGTTGAAGGTAAAATAATGTTGACAGGTGTGGTCTCATGCTGTGACAGTTCGGTCAGTCAGTAGTGCGCAGTGACAGGGGAATTATTAGGCAGGTAATGGATGTGGGGGCCACCCTGCTAGTGCTGTGTCCAGTGTGATTGAGACTTGAGACTGGAATGTCAAAGATGTGACTTGAAAATATTGCGAAATATACTGGAAATATAGGATATAATTATTAAAAAGTGAAATGAAATAGTAGCCTCATATCTGTGTAAAGTGTGCGGAGATTTTATTCAAGGGGGGGGGGGGAGNAGAGAGAGAGAGAGAGAGAGAGAGAGAGAGAGAGGTTTATGAAGCTATAGGTGGCTCCGCTGGTAATTTCTTGGTCTCTGGTGACCCATGTCGCCAAGTTCTGTGTACACACTAATGTCCACCAGGCCATTCCAAATGAATGCCCAGGTGAGACTAGATTTGCTCTTTGAGGGAGAGCTAATCATTAATTGGGGTGCACAGGCATTGCACCCATTTGCAGAGGGAGCAGGAGGGGAGCCAATGATAACAGGGCCCAGAAATAGCCATGATATACACATATAATGCTGGCTGTTCTGCTGATGAAAATGAAAAATGGCCCAGCTTTTGATAAACATTGAGCCAAGAATGTGCGAAGTAGCCAATGTGTACTGATCAAGGCATCATCAAATTATAACTGTGTTTAGTTATGCACCAGATGTTTAGATTTTATTGCTGTCAGCAATGTGCGAGCAATCTTCGGTTCCTGTTAGCTGTTTGCGACTGTGAAGTCGTTTCGCGCTTAATTTGGACCCACGCTTAAATCCTTGTACAAGTGCCAAGAGCATGTGAGCAACTCCTACACATGTGTGCTCTCATGTCAATGCCAGCAATTAAGTTGCTGCAAGTCTGAGTGAAGTTCTAGTCACAGTTTTATGCGTTGTTTGGTGAGCAGAATGACAACTTACAGCTTCCTTTTCTTTACGGTAGTTTAAAACATGTCGGAAGAAGCAGATGTTCCTCCAGCAGAAACTCCTGACCAAGAAGAACCTGCGTCAAATTACAAGCCCCCACCACAAAAGAGCTTGGGAGAAATTCTGGCTGCTGATCAGGATGATGAGAGTTTGAGAAAATATAAAGAAGCTCTCTTGGGAAGTGCAGTGGAAGGAAATGTTATTATTGGTAAGTGTAGTAGTGCCACAAAAATCAAGTGGTTTGTGTTATGAGGGAGTGATACCAGATGTTACGTTCAAAATACTTCAGAGTCATTTTTGTAGCATGTATGGACCATATGAATTTTTGGCAGTGCAAGCATTTTAGAGATTGGTCCTCTTGATTTGAGGTTGATGATTAAGATTGTCAACTTGGAAATGGCCCACCATGCTGAAGTGGTTGTGACATGGATATTGAAGCATCCTTTATTTATATGTTCATATAAGATGAGCTGTAAAATTTCGTTCACATTACGCATCCCCACCAGTTTGTAAGGAGTAGGAGGGGGGGAGATAGGGGCTTGAAAACTGCACGAGCCTCACTTAATTCATGCCATCTAGAATTAGCAGAGGACAACAGGAGCCATAAGGTGGGATTTATTGAGCATTTCAATCGTGATGCTTCCATGCAGCTAGCTTCCTGTGACCAAAAAAGTTGCACATGTGTAGGATGTAGCTAACTGAGGCACATCTTGTGTAAGGGCCATAATTTTTTGATAGTGATGATCATTATTCATGCATAGAGTTTAACTGCAAATGCATTCGACCTTACCATGTGTGATGTGAACATGGCACCTGTTACTTTACACTGGAAGTGCAAGTATGGTGCATGTGCTTAGCTGATGAAGTAGGGGAGGGCATGGCATTTTAATGCATAACAGTTGCTTCCAGAATGCTAGCAAATATGGTAAGTAATATGTGGGATGCTAATGTTGTTTTGAGCACTAAGATACGAGGGTAGTCAAACATTTATTGGCAACACTGCTGTAATTTTCGTATCAGTGTGGGTACACACTTGAACATTTCACATTCTTAAGATGTAATCCCCAGCCATTTTTATGGCATTTTTTCATATCTCTGGAAGGCTTCTAACACCGTCAGAAACATCTTTTGTGGAGGTGCCACGCATAGACAGCCCTAAGACATGCTTCCCTCATACAGAAAAGAAAGTCATGCAGGGGTTTCTTCATTTTTGGAGTTGATTGTAGTCACACGTACTCATGTCAGGTGAATAGGGAAGATGTTCCAACAGCTCCCATTCACATATTTCAAGAGGTTTCTGAACAGCAATGGCAACAGGACAGCGAGCGTTGTAGTGGAAGACACATGGGGCCTCTCTGCAACAAATCCTTCCTCTTAAGGCAAATTTATTGGTGGAGATGATGTAGCAAGTATGATATAGATGCTGCTTTCCAATATCCTGTGCCAATTCCATGCAGGTCCATCGCCGGTTCATATCCAACTGAGTTGTCACAGCTTCGACATGGGTTAGGTCTGTTGCGGTGTGGGAGGGGACCTTCTTTAAAAGCTTGTACCAACCTAGCAATGGTACGATACTGAGTCACCACATGCCTGCACAAGACCTTGATAGTGTTGTATGGCAGATTTTCCACATGCAACAGGGATCTTGATGAAGTAGGGCTGCCTTAGGTTGATTGCATGGATGGGGACACATTGAACAGGCACTGCTCCATACATATTGAGTTGCAACTGCTTCATGAATGGCACCGTCAATTTCCTGGGGTTATCTCTAAAAGTTCCTATCTACATTTGGTCCTAGCAGCTAGGGGTGCCGAGTAGTAACAAGTGTTGCCAATAATTGTTAAACAATCCTCGTATTTTGTGGAATGGGTGTGTTATGGCATGAATGAGTAGTGAAAGCCATAATTGCTTTTTCAAGTACATGTTCTGGGGGCATGTAGCGAAGGCAATGACAACTTAATTAGTACATCGGATCCCTGGAGAAGAAAATGTCACCTTATGACATTGTGTTGGAGAAATAGGGTAGACACAACCTGACCTTGATTATCTCAGTGTACTTGAACAGTATATGATTACTGTGTATGAAGACCTCAGGGGAAGAACGATCAATGTCCACCTCAGGTGAAACTGAGATATTCCAGTTTCAAATTTCGAAGGCCCATAACATAATGATGATGATACTAATCCCGGTAGTGCACGATCTCATTCCGAGATATATGGCACGGACCTTTATTACTCATATACATTAGTATACATCAGGACCTTATTGCGAAACGCCTGGGCGGACAGGCAGGCTGGGGGGGGGGATGTCCAAAGTGCAAGTGCAATGTCTGAAAAATGTACATTTTGTGAACTCCCCCGCGTGGGTTAGTCGATCGGAGATTCCACCCGAGATGTAGCCAGAGACGACCTAACTCTGCACAAGATGAAGGGGGGAAAGCCTGGGCTTGGGATTGAACCCGGGACCCTCACATTTGTGTGCGCATATGTTATCGCAGCGCCACTCTGCTCGAAGGCCCATACGGTTCTATTGTAAATCCCACTTTTGGGAGCCTTCCATAGTGATGAACCACGACCAAACCATCATATTCTGCACTGGTTCGACTATCTTCTGAGATATGTAACTCATTTTTGACAAAACATGGGCCTTGATCATTCTTCCCCCGTGGTCTTCATATATGTTATGGTAAAAAGGCATATAAATGCTTCATTGACTTGCCTGTTTAACATGTATAACAAACCAATCTTTTTCTAGCAGTGAACCTTGAAAATTCTTCTATCAATAAAGTGTACAGACATGCTCCACTTTACCTGAACAAAATGTCACTCTTGGTTTGCAGATCCAAATGATCTTCGAAATGTTCTTGTGAAGAAATTGGCCTTGCTGGTGGAAGGAAGACCTGACATGGAACTTGACTTGAGCGGTGACATTTCTCAATTGAAGAGTCAGGTACTGCACTGGGGTGTGACACTATTACAGTAATTCCAAATGCTAATTGAGCCTCATCTAAACAGGTGTTTGTAATCAAAGAGGGAGTACCTTATCGCATACGCATTGACTTCAATGTCCAGAGAGAGATTGTTCATGGGTTGAAGTATGTCCAGAAGACCTACCGCAAAGGAATTCAAGGCAAGTATTGTTGAAGGTATTCTTAGAATATTTCAGTAAGCTTTCCCTTCTTTCAACAGTGGACAAGATGACCCATATGGTGGGAAGTTATGCTCCTCGAAACGAGCTGCATTCATACTTCACTCCACAGGAGGAGGCACCTTCTGGCCTGATAGCTCGGGGGAGTTATTCCATCTCGTCCAACTTCACAGATGATGACAAGAATGTGCACCTCAAGTGGGAGTGGTGTTTTGAAATCAAGAAGGATTGGCAGTGAGTGTCCGCAATGAAGAGAGATCCTATGCCTGAAGGGTTTGATTTTTCAGGTGATTCTTTCTGATGACTACTAATGACTTGTGGTGTGTAAAGGATTTCCATTTTTCTTCTCTTCCTTAAGATGGTGGCCTTGAACAACTTTTGATGTCCACGTAATTTTGTGTTGTGTATTTTTGCAACAAACTTGGGGATAACATCTATAATTGTTTAGAAAGGAGGGGAATGTCAGGAATCAATGAAAAAATATTGCTGATCTTCACTACAAAATAACATCTGTGTTATTTAAATAAAGGCCAACGCCGTCATTCTAGTGTCGGCTCAATATCAATGCTCAGTGTAGCAACGTACCAGGGTAGATGTATGTCAAAAAGAGAGTCTTGTCCTAAATTTGTGCTGTTGTTGGGCCATCCTAATCATTGTCCTGCCTCCTCTCAACATTTTTTTGTCTTTTTTTGCCTATAAGTATTGTTTTCTTCCTTACGCCAGGACCATGCCTTTCTGGGAATAAGTCACTTTTATGTTTTGGCCATGTAGAGCCTGGTGTTGATTAGACCTTAGAGAAAAGCTGATATGGTATGTGTGTTTGATCTTCTCAAGATGTTTATTTGTGTAATTGAAGACCCATAGGATTTCTATGTTGAAACGACGCCTGCAAGTTGAAATAGTAATTGTTAAAATAATAATTGTGGGTAAAACCCTTGTCCATCTTGGAGCATTTGGCACGGAACTGATGTTTTTGAAACTCATTGTGCATATTTGATATGTGAATGTTTTCCAAAGTTACTGGGCACTTAAGCGTGGGATTAAGAATAACATAAAGGTGTACTTGATTGCACAATGGTGCTCTTTGCTCTTATGTGTATTCCACAATAGACAGCTTGAGTGACTTCCAACTCTTCAATAAGAACATAATTGATAAAGATAGTATTGCGATTGGCTAGGTTCTGCCTATCCATGGATGCAAGCATTCCATACAACTTGGCCTCTTCTATGCTGATTGAAATGGGAACATCTTAGAAAGTATGTGGCAGGTGATACAGCTCCACTCCCCAGTGTTTTTGCAGTCTGAGCCGTGTCTTATGCTCCAACTCTTTAGCTAGTACACATTATTACAATACAATATTTTTGGTAGGCTTCAAAGGAACTAATAAATTTACAAATTGCTTGGTTTCATAACAACTGTCATTGGTGCTAAACACGCGTTATTTCCAAGATTGGCTCAAAATTTCGTCATATAGCTTAGGTCCATTGACTGATCCACTTGTACATGATTAAGAATGAAGGCTGCAAGTAAACTGCAGTTGTGTGTAATTATTATCAAAGCCTTCTTCCTTGCTTACTACAGATAATTGCATAATTGATTCCCTTATAGTTGCATTTAACTTGATTATTTCCACTGGTAGTTTTTGGGTAGATCATTTCATTGCTAATAACATGTAGTGATGCCAGATGGATATATTCGTTATGCTATTGTAGTGTATGTTGTTTGTGTTTTCCTGTTATGTCCTCCACACAAGTGCCACATGTACTCTTGGTTGCGAAGAAAACTTCCATTCTCAATATTTTAGTGGATGTGAAGTATGCAAAATGTGGCCAAACCTGTGTAAAAGTTTGCCTCTGTGCCTCATGTCATTTTTTCTGATCTTTTGCTCTGTGAAGTAGCAGTAACGGGTCAAAACTCCAGCTTCATTTTTCCAAGTTGGCAATTGCCAGCCTACTAAGAAGGGTGTTGCCTTCGGAGTTTCCTGTGATGCAAGTTGCCTACCAAGTTTCTAAAATTAAAGCAGTGCATTCTGAAACGTAACAAATCTCTTGTTTGAGTACTAATAAAATATGAATACAAATTTGTTAGGTGCATTACCCCTTTTTGGGATAAGGGCATAAAATACTGAGTTCATTGACAAAAAACAAAATACATATAGGTCCTTTTCTCTGATGCTTGGATACCACCAAGAAGGGAACGGTTACAGTGTTATGTACAAGTAGTGCAAAGGTGGCATATTCACCATTTATGTGGGTAGGTATTATGATTGAAATTCCACCTGATCTGGACTTCACTTGAATGAGAAAGTAATATCTTGGGGGTACAAGAGTGTTGTTATTGCTTCACTTGATATTCCGCAATTGGTTTGAGTTTGGCCCATGAGTAGATACAACTTGCATCTCAATCCATGGGCCCAGATATTGGACTTGGTTCCATCAAACTAGTCAAGTTTTGGGATGCACTGTTTCAATAAGTTCTGCCATTTCTGTCCTCGAGATATTAAGAGAAAATTTCAAGCACCTGCCATATCCTAGGAAAAATGTGTGTAGTCACACATCTAATTCACTGTTGCTTTTAAAACTGTCCGATCAATATTCAGCATTCTGGAATATTGCAATGTGCCAAGGGAAATTTTTTACTACTGTGGCTAGACTATTGGGATGGTTTGAAGGGACACTGTGGCCTTGTGCCTAGTGGTTATGCCACTACCCAGCCAAGCTGGAGGTCCAGGGGTCCAGATCCCATCCCTATCACCTTCACTTGGTTGGGTCTTTTTACACTTTTCTACTGGTGGGTCTGGGCAGACTTGCACTCCCTTCTCTGCCCAGGGTCAAGAGAAAAGGTGTGGCATTTCCAAATGACCAGAAAACTGCACAGGAATGCCCTCCCATGGAAACCTTTCCCTGCCCCCAGGTTCAGCATGTGTATGATGTTATTAATAGTAAAGGTTCGTGCTATACCAGAATAGTGTAAAGCACTGCCCAACCCAATTATTGGGATGGTTTGGATTACTAACATCTGCTCACATGGACACTGAAGGAACTATGTTATTCAGTTCCCTCAGTGAAAGGGTATCTTCATGGTACCAATAGTTTTGCAATAACTTTTGTATTCAGTGCAGTGCTGCAACACAGCTGGTTTCATTGCGCTTTCAGCAATGCCTTTGTTCAAATTAGGGGACTTGCTCGTGCCTTGCTTATGCCAACCTTCTGCCTTGAGCATTTGGAAACTGTCATATATAATATTACATGATATTTTTTCACTGTGAGTGTACCACTATGCATTAATGAAATTTATTTTGTGGGCTACTAAAATCCATGATACGTTCAGGCTTACAACAGCAAGATCATTCCAAGTGTTTGAAAGTTGCCTATTCCTACATTTATGAAGTGTAAGACATCTGGGGTCATAACTCCCATTCAGTGGGACCACACAGCTTTCGAAATTCCTCCTTGTGGATCATGCCCTCTTCAATGGAATAGCTGGCCCAAGTTGTCTTGCACCAGATAAACAAAGTGAAACTCCTTGATAATTACAATGCTATGCTGGTTGCACTGTGTTACTTTGGTGTCTAATCAAAGCCATTTCTGTTTATGTCAACTGCCCGCTACTCTTGGTTACTTGTGACTCCAAATTGGAATTGTGGCTGGTTTTCAATAAATGTTCAGTATTCTAAATATATGTCATGTGTTTTCTTACCAGTTCCTCATGAAGACTTGGATGGGATGGTTTCTACCAGGGAGAGTTGAGTAAAGTCAAGGTCTATTGTGACATCACTGGATCCCTGCAATGTGGCACAGATTTTGGAGGAGTACGTATTGGGCCCGGTCTTAGTCGCATGGAGGCTCATACACCATAATGCACGCTTCCTCCTACTGGTGTCAAGACCTTAACTACCATGTGCATATACAACGTGTGTTGATAATGTGGGTACAGTGTGATACCACAGGTGTAGAACACCATTCTGAGTGGAATAGTCCTCCAGAATTTTGTTACAGAAATTACAGCCGAGCCACTGTGGGCCCTCAAAATGGGAGGGAAAGTTCTAAATGGCAATATATTAGAGTAAGCAATGATTTGTCTGAATGCTCACTGCTACTTGAGTAGTGCAAATTAAAAGACAATCAACAAACCTGATCAATAATTACACCACCACCACACATATTTTATATATATATTTTTATATTGTTACCCCGTGCTCGAGCCATTGAGGCTCGTTTTGGGGGGAGGGGAAAGGTTCCCAAGAGGGGGCATCCACGATTTATAGTCACTCACGACTCTCTCAGATCACCAGACCTTTTCTCTGGCCCCGGGCAGCTAAGGGAGTGCAATGCTGCCCCGGCGTGTTGGGTGAAAAGCAGAAAAAGACCCGGCCAAGCAGAGGTGACGGGGACGGGATTTGAACCCCGGCCTCCAGCTTGGCTAGTCAGTGGCGTAACCACTAGACTACCATGCCTCCCTCTACATGATTGATAGCTTATTTCAAATTGTAGTTATAATATTTCTACCCTTCTCTCTGATATTGAATTTAAGGTTGCTGCCCTTGCAAACCCAACATTTGCTATTTTCATTCAGATACAACCTGAGTTTTGCCGTGACTTGGACCATTGTCCCCCATCCCACCTCCATTGGTTACCTTGTTGTGTTTCATGTGCACACGCTTGCCACCCTCAACCCCTTCGCTCTGTATTGTCCTGTCAACCTAACCCTCAACCAGAAAGGGACCCAGCTGTCCTTATGTGGCGAAAGAAGAGACTCCAGAAGAATTAAAAATTTTCTGTCAATTTTATAAGTTACATTTCATCCCCAAGATTTCAAGAAAATTACAAATAATGTACAGTATGTATGCAATTATATCTCTGCTCTGATTTTATTTGATCACCATCAGTTAACCAAAAATTTTTTATTTATTTATCCTTCCTAAAAACATCTCGAAGCAAATATTGTGTAAATAAGCAATGCTAAGCATGACAGAATTAGTGGAAAGTAAGTTAAATAGCCCCCCCCCCACTCCCCCCCCACCCCCCCAAAGCGTAATGTGTCTTCTGATAAGATGAAATCACTGTAATTGATTTTATTCTAATTTTCACGAAAATATCGATATAGTATCGATAGATGGGCTAATTATTATCTATCGAGTACTCAATATATCGCTGGGGGATATATCGCTATATTGACACATCAATACTTTGTTAAAAAGACCCCTCTCTACTCCTGCGTTGCTATAGGCAAGTTTCGTGGGCGACACGGTGGCCGAGTGGTTAGCGCCGCAGCCTTCCACCTCTAAGGTCCCGCGTTCGATCCCCGGGTCGGACGGAGGATACTTATGTGGATAGAGTTTCGATGGGTTCTCTCCGTGTTCACGTGGGTTTTCTCGGGGTTCTCCCGTTTCCTCCCACTATCAAAATCCATCACATTACAGGCAAATGATTAAAGTCGGTTATTCAAAAGATGATCCCCTAAGAGGCCCAAGGGGCCTATCACGGGGTATCCATTATTATTATTATATTATATCTAAGCCAAGTTTCCCTGGCAACCTGAAAAATACACAACTTGGACTGTTACTATTGTTGTAATTTTAATACACATCAAACATTCGACAAGAGCAGAAGGTTAAATTCTCGTCCCCAACTAAATTTACTGAAGACAATCATACTCCTCTGTGAAGATGACTGACGGTTCCACAGACAAAGATAAGTGGTTTGAAAGAAGGCGTAATTTGCTTGAAGCTGTGAAGACTGTAAAGAGAGATTTAGCCGAGCTGCTCCAGAAATATTCAAGAGTAACAAAAAAACCTTTAGAAAAGAGTGTGGCCCGGGTTTTACGCTCGTGGAACCGTGAAGGCCTACATGATACAAGGACACTACATGAAAATTTTCATTGTCGCAATACACATCTTGAGATCATCCAAACTGCGTTCCATGGTCGACTTGCTCGCTTCCCGGAAGCTGGCCCAAGCAAGAGGTACTTGGTAAAGTCCCAAAACAAGACCGATCTGGAAAGGGAGTCCGATGTGAACAGCCTAGATGATTCAACAACAAAATCAGAGGTGGCGAGCATGGAAAATCTGCCCACCTGTCATATTCCAGAAGTTGAGATTGTCCAAGCTGCACTCACTGACTCCCCGGAAGCTGGCAAAAGCAAGATGTACGGCTTGGAAATAGCCCAAGACAAGACAGAGCAGTCCAACCCGACCTTCCTGCCCATGCTTCTACAAGGACCAGGTCCTGTCCATGACCAGCCCATCCAGATGTCCGAGAATGTTCTGCCTCTACAGCCTCCCAAGGCGGAATTAGTGAACCTCCACA